>JARHVA010000226.1:90000-105000 GCA_037957365.1 Torreya grandis | reverse complement strand
AATATATGGCACACAAGTGACAACTATTTAAAATAAATGATTTTATGCCTAACAAACTCATGTATAATAAGTTTGTTTCACTAGAAGGTCTCACAGAAGAGAATGATATGCACCTCAATCTTTCCCAATGATTATTTACTCTTGGAATGTTTGAGGTCGTACTGATCTACTGTGTTAAGTATGCGGTAAAAAATAATGCCAATTTTTCCACAACATGAAAATTATTTGTTTGTAAGACATCAAGATTTTTGAGTTCTTACTACAAAACACAACATGAATCATCTAACCGGGTCCATTTGTTAGGCCACTAGACATGACATTGGGCATGGTGGAGCCATCACTTTTTTGGCTTCAGAGCTCACTTATAATATCATTTCATGGAGTTCAAACCCCACCCATCAGGTGGTGTGGACCCTTTTTGACTTTAATAATCACATCATTTGGATGGTCAATTTATAGTTCTCTAATAATGCTATGGAGCAGGTTGCCTTGTGGATGGGGCTGGCTAATTCTCTCCCAGATGATCATTGGATACTTTATGATGACTTTAACATGATAGAATCAATAAAGGATAAAGAAAGATGCCTTCCAATGCAGTGGTTTACTGGTGAGTGTGAAGCATGGTTTTATATGCATAAAAGCTCATGGTGTTTGATCTCAACCATCATTAGAGGAGGATTCAGACTCCCCCTAGTTCACCTAGTTCAACTTTCAATAAGGAGAAGATAGGGTGCTTTAGCACCTTGACAGAGCTCTATTGGCTAAATAAGATATTTTCTATTTTGTTCTAGTCTAGGACAGACCAGTCTCAGTCATTCCCAATACCTTTCTCTCAGATCATCACCCTATTTGATTTAAATTTGAATGGAATTATCCTCAAGTTAAGCCTACCTCCACACAATTCTATCTCAGTATTTCCCACCTCAAGAAAGAAAGAATGATGGGGCATATTTTTAGAATTTAAAATCTGGTCCCTCGACTAGAGGGAGACACTAGCTGGATCTAGTGGTGGTCTGATGTCCTTGCTCACACTTTCACCTTTTTTGGATCTACGGTAAAAAGTGGCCATTTTTGGATCATGTCTACACAATGCTACAAACCATGAGTATATTTAAGCCCACCTTCAAACCCAAGTGGCACAATGGAGACATAAAATTCAAATTGAGGAAGCACACGAGAGCTCCTATGCACTAGTTAAAAATTGGTCACAAGGTTTCTAAGGAATTTTTTGCCCTTCTACGCTCTAAGAGAGATACTAATAGAATCAAAGCTATCAAGGAAGGAAATATAAGACTTACCAATATTCTTGACATTCTGCAAGCCTTTGTTCATCATTATCATGGTGTTTTTTTAGTGCAAGATTCTTCTCTAGAAAGGGAGCTAGCTCTCCTTCAATGTCTCCAGGTTGTTCCCTGCAAAGTCTCCAACTCTCAAAGAGTTGCATGTGATAGGCCCTTATCTCTCACTAAACTCCATGAGGCTATTAAGTAGATGGTAGTGGACAAAGCTCCATGAATTGATGGTTTCCCATGTAAGTTTTATCAAACCCTTTGGGACACTATTGGTCCTAATCTTCACTGTGTGTATTCTAAAGTTATTATAACCAATTCCTTGGGAACCCTTCTTAATCAAGGTAACATCAAGTTTATTTCCAACGCTGGTGATCCTAAAATTATCATAAATTAGAGGCCTATTAATTTTCTCAATGTCTCCTATAAGATTATTGCCAAATCTATAGCTCTTATGGTGAACCACATTCTCCCTTTAATTGTTAGGAGTGAGAAAACATGCTTCATCTAAAACAGGTACATTCTAGATAATGTCATTGTGGTTTGGGAAGGTATGGAATAGGATAGGCTTTCTAATCAAAAGGATTTGTTTGTTAAGATTGATTTTGAGAAAGCCTATGATCATATTGAGTGGCCATTTATTCTATTCATGCTGAAGACACTTGGTTTTGTTAGGGTGTGGAGCTAAAAGCTTCAACTGTTGTAGACATGAGGAAGGTTGCTGAAGAACCAAAAGCACCGGCGTCGGTAGCATGACCGACATCGGTCAGATGTAGTGCAGAAGGAAATCGATGACGGCAGCTAGTCGGCTGACATCGACAGAACCAGGCAAGCAGGGACCGGCGTCGGTCGCCTGTGTGTTCCAGAACTACTGTTGACGAACAGTCAGTTAAGTGAAGCAAGTGTTTACATGTTAAATGACTAATTATAGTCACGAGCTGCGTGTCTAATTATTGTAGTTAGAGTTCTATTTTTGTAACCATAGGATTCTATTTAAAGACCCATGAAGCATGTATTGTAATGATCAAGTAGGCAAGTAAAAGCATTGAAGCAAGCAAGGTCAAGGAGATCTATAGGTGTAAGGTCAAGGAGATCAACTAAAGTATTCAAGGAGGGATAATAGCTCAAGCTATAGATTTATTGTGTTGAGCAAGAGAGAGAGGGAAGAAGGTCTTGAGGTGTGGCAAGCCTTTGAGGTGGAGGAAGAAGTGGCATCTTCCTTATTGTATTTTCTTCTAGTAATATTTAATACAAGAGTGTGTATTGTCTCTCAAATTCTTTGTTGTCTCAAGTTTCTAGTTACTTAATCATTCTGGTATAATTTCGTGTTTAATTGCTTATAAGTAAGTAATCAATTGTGCTTCCGTTGGATAAGGGGTCCCTAACAGTTGGTATCAGAGCTACGGTTTGCAGGAAGCAGGGTATTATTTTTTATTACAGGTTATTCATAGGGTTTTCTGATTGAGTGGGAGTTTAACAATGGCAGAAGAAAGTAAGCTACGAATGGAGAAGTTTAACAGCAAGAATTATCAACATTAGAGGATGCAGATTGAGGATTATCTATATCAGAAGGATTTGTACTTACCGTTGGGTGGGGTTGCATGCAAGCTCACAGATATGAAGGATGAAGAATGGAGTGTTCTTGATCGGAAGGCTCTCGGTTCCATAAGGTTGAGCCTTGCATCGTCTGTGATTCCCAGCTTATCACAGTGCAAGACAACGGAAGAGTTGATAAAATCCTTGTCGAATTTATATGAAAAGCCCTCGGCTTCTAATAAGGTATATCTTATGAAGCAACTATTTACTTTGCAAATGCAGGAAGGTGGATCGGTACATACTCATCTTAGTGATTTCCATGGTTTGGTAAACCAGTTAGCTTCAGTCAATATTGTTTTTGATGATGAGGTAAAGGCTCTCTTGATTTTATGTTCTTTGCCTAAAAGTTGAGACAGTTTGGTTATGGCAGTAAGTAATTCTGCATCTGCTTCTAAAATCTTAAAAGTTGATGATGTTGTGAGTCTGATCTTGAATGAAGAAATACACAGGAGAAGCACAGGTGAATCATCAGGGAATGCTCTAAGTGCAGAAAGCAGAGAAAGGCAAAGGGAGAAGGTTGAGAAAGGGAAATCAAGGTTGGGAAGGAGATCCGAATCCAAAGGTATTACCTACTGGTTTTGTGGAAAGAAAGGACACACAAAGAAGGAGTGTTGGTTGAGAGATAAAGAGAATCAACATACAGGTATTGAAGAAACAAAGGATGCAAATATTATGGTACAGGATGCTCTCATACTTTCTTTGGATAGTCAGGTAGGGTCATGGATTTTAGATTCTGGTTCATCTTTTCATGCATCCCCAAACAAAGATTTGTTCCATGAGTATGAACAGGGAGACTTTGGAGTGCTTTATTTAGGGGATGGTATGCCTTGTCAAATAATTGGCAAAGGGAATGTGCAGCTGAGATTGTAGATTGACAACACATGGGTGTTGAAGGAGGTCATGCATGTCCCGATTCTGAAGCAGAGTTTGATTTCTGTAGGAAGGTTGGGTGATGAGGGATGCACAATAACCCTCACAGTGGATTCTTGGAAGGTTACCAAGGGTGCACTTGTTCTAGTAAGAGGTAAGAAAGTAGATACTCTTTATCTATCTACTTGTATTGCTGATTCTACTTCTGGTTTATCTACTTCAGCTGTAGATTCGAAGATGTGGCTTAATAGGCTTGGTCACATGAATAGGAAGGGAATGGACGTTCTTGATTCAAAAGGTATGTGTTCAGATTCAGAAAGCATAGATAGAGTTCATTGCAGGAAAAGGAAATTTGATGCTTTTGATAGGAACAAAGAAGCCTTGGTGTTTATAGAGGAGATGAAGGATAGAGATCAGTCACAGGGGCTGAATAATTCTGAGCAGGGCAGTATGGACAGAGGTTTGATCCAAGATGAGCTTGCAGATGAAGATTTCATCACTTACAAGAACACACAGACACCGATGTCGGTCACTTGGGACCGACGTCGGTCAGCCAGATATCGGCATCAGTCATGTGCAGACTAGCAGGGTCGGTAAGTCAGGCAGGAGAAGTCCGATGTCGGTCAGCAGGACTGATGTCGGTAGGGGGGACACCGGCGTAGGCCAGGGAAACAACGTCAGTAGTCAGGGTCAGTGCAGGGAACCGACATCGGTCGGGAGCAGACTAGGAGATGGCTGAAATCGATCACTGAAATAGATGTTGGGTGGACAGCTACCTGTCAAGGAGTCTTAAACACCCATATAGAGGTCAGAAATGGTAAGTGAACCTCATATTCATTGTTCACCTTCTTTATATTGCTTATTGATGGTCAAGAACTAGGAAGATGGAAGAAGCAATGCAGGTAGAATCCAGAAACAGTGGAAGCTTGGCATGGATGAGGAGTGTGAGTCCTTGGAGAAGAACCAAACAAGTATTTGTTGGTAGAGTTGTCAGTTGGAAGAAAGCACTGGACAGAGGGATGGATTCCCATATTAGAGAAGAGAGTGGATGGACACGTGAGACATAAGGCTATGGTATATGGTCTTGATTAGGCTGCAGAACAATGGAGGTTTGACCATTGTATTTTATCTTTACCAGGTTGGATAATATTAGCTACATTATCCTGTTACTGTATTGTGTTACTTGTTGCAGGGTTTCATATACAGGGAGTTTTCTGAGCTAAGGGTAGAGTTGGTTCAGAAGTATGTCATGAAGAATTTGGGAGCAGCAAAATTCTTTTGGCATAAGTGACAGGTATAGCATCACAGGTTTGCGTGGTGGTTGGTCTTCAAGAGTGACTTTGAAGAGGGATACAGAGCCAAGGGAACAAAATAGATGGTGTACAGGTACAGGTACAGTAGCAGCTGTTTATCTCCAAGTGGGAGATTGTTAGGGTGTGGAGCTAAAAGCTTCAACTATTGCAGACATGAGGAAGGTTGCTGAAGAACCAGAAGCACCAGCATCGGCAGCATGACCGACGTCAATCAGATGTAGTGCAGAAGGAAATCGGCAACGGCAGCTAGTCAGCCGACGTCGGCAAAACCAGGCAAGCAGGGACCGACGTCGATCATCTGTGTGTTCCAGAACTGTTGTTGACGAACAATCAGTTAAGTGAAGCGAGTGTTTGCATGTTAAATGACTAATTATAGTCATGAGCTACGTGTCTAATTATTGTAGTTAGAGTTCTATTTTTGTAACCATGGGATTCTATTTAAAGACCCATGAGGCATGTATTGTAATGATCAAGCAGGCAAGTAAAAGCATTGAAGCAAGCAAGGTCAAGGAGATCTACAGGTGTAAGGTCAAGGAGATCAGCTGAAGCATTCAAGGAGGGATAATAACTCAGGCTATAGAGTTGTTGTGTTGAGAAAGAGAGAGAGAGGGAAGAAGGTCTTGAGGTGTGGCAAGCCTTTGAGGTGGAGGAAGAAGTGGCATCTTCCTTATTGTATTTTCTTCTAGTAATATTTAATACAAGAGTGTGTATTGTCTCTCAAATTCTTTGCTATCTCAAGTTTCTAGTTACTTAATCATTCTGGTATAATTCCATGTTTAATTGCTTATAAGTAATCAATTGTGCTTCCGTTGGATAAGGGGTCCCTAACATGTTTTAGCCCCAAATTTGTTTAGACTATGAATATGTGTATTCAGGATGCAGAGGCCTATATCACTATCAATGGCACCTGATCTTCTTAGTTTTAACTTAATCATTCTATTCAACAAGGATGTCCTTTAGCACCTTCTTTATATGTGCTTGCAGTATAAGGATTTAGCTACCTCCTAGCTAATTATGCTATTTTGGGTCTAATGAAAGGTATCTCCTTCCCTAAGTCTGATAGACAAATTTTAAATCGTCATTTTGCAGATGAATCTTTTCTCACACTTCAAGAGGAAGAAGAATCCATTAGAAATGCCATGAATGCCTCCACATTTTATGTTTGGCTTCAGGGTCTTCTATTCAATAGAGTAAGACCCAGTGTTATAGACAATCCATGGGCCCCAAACCTCTTTGGATTGAGGATTTTCAATGGCAATGGATTCTAACAGGAGTGTAGTTTAAATTTCATGGCATTCATTTTGCCTTTTGAGCTTCTTCTTCTAACTTCTAGTCCTACGTGGTGCAGAAAGCTGAAAAAAAATCTCATTTTGGGTCACTAAGCCTCTTTTTCTTGCTGACAAATTTCAAATTTGCTCTAAATTATTAGCAGCTACACATGTTTATTATTCCTCTTGTTGGACCCCTTCTAATGTTGCCTACATCAAATTAAAAAAAGTTTTAAGATATTTTCTTTGGGCTAACTCTAAGGAACATAAGGGCTTCCACAAAGTAGCTTGGAACATTTTCTAGCGTCCCTAGGAAGCTGAGGGACTAGGTCTCCTCGATATTAAAATTTAAGGGCTTGCTCTTAGTGCCAAATGGATTATCAAAGGTATTTCTAGGGATTAAGCCTAGAAGATTATTCTCTGCCATTGTATCTCTTAGGGATTCCTATGTGGTAGAAAGGCTTGGCAAGGTCTGAAACTTCATTCCCTACTCATTACCCTAGTACCTATTAAAATTAAGGCTCCTTTGTGATTCAAATTTTATGGAAGGCTTGGGAGAAGCTTAAGCCTCACCTCAGCTAGGTAGGTGAAGGCTTCAGGAATGGTCTCTTCATTAACTCCCAATCCCTTTGGTGGTCACCTTGCCTAAATTTTTACAATGTTCCCTTTGCCTTCGTCTCCTAGGTTAAAGGGTTATGGCTCTTCAGAAAATGTGTGAAGGTTATTAGTGATCTTTTTTTCAAAGAGAACGGGGTCTGGCTCACTTGGTAATAACTTCAGAATAAATTTCATTTAATAAACTTAGATGTACATGCTATTATAGAAATTCAAGGCTCCATCCCTGATGAGTATTTGCATAAAATTGGAGTCAATTCCCTTGTTCTTTAGTGGGAGGATTGGCACTGGCCTATGACGACCCCCTTCATCCAATAGTCTCCTTGATTAGGATATCATTTACTTGCTCTAAAACATATTCCAGATGATATGCTTAATATCAGATGTTATATACATTCTAGATATGGGATTTAGGCCTGTTGATTTAGCATGGTGTGGCCAGCTTCTATTGAAACCAAAAAAACTCATTATTTTTTGTGCCTTCTCTACAAGGGCCTGCCTGTGGAAGACTGACTCAAGCATCTGGGTATGCCTAGCCCTATTTCCCTGGCTTGTTAGCAACCAAAGACTGTTAAGCACCTTTTATGGTTTTCCCGCATGCATAATCTACATGGCACTGGATACGTTCCCCTTTTTAGCCCTTTCATACTGAATTCTTCATGTAGAAGATGGATCTCTTGGGGGACTCAACTCTGTTGCTTGCAAAATATAATCGATTTTGGCAGATCTTTCAAGTTGACATTTTGTTTCAAATATGGAAAGCTAGAAACTATGCTCGTTTTAATCATGAAGAGTTGGAACGTAATTTTTATATTTCTAACAAAATTATTGTTCTTTTTAATGTTACTCTTTAGATACAAAGCCAAACAGATAAAATCCATCTAGAACTTAGCCACCTCTAATGTTTTCTTGATCAACTCATTAATGACCATTTTATTGAGTTTTGATGAGTTGAGAATTTAATCGAGTAAAACTTAATATTATAGTTAATCTTTCTTTTTTATTTATACTTAATTTAACACCAAGTTTTGAGGAAAAACTATATATATATTTAAATATTCTATTTTTAGGTTATATACTATTAGAAGATATTGATACATTGTTTGATTGTTTGGTTGGAAATAAATAAGTTTTAAGGAAAAAAATATATAAATTAATAAGTATTCTATTTTTAAATTATATTATTAAAATATATTACATATTGTTTGGTTGGAAATGAATAAATTTTAAGGAAAAAATATATAAATAATTAAATATTCTATTTTTAGGTTATATATATGATTCATTAGACAAAAGCTTAGTCAATAAGAAAAGAAATTAGAGAATGAAAAATCCGAAATGATGAATATTAAACAATCTTCATGTTAAAAAAATTATATTATTTTGAACCCAACAGCAACCACCATATTCAAATTCACGTGCTTCCTATAAAGAGGCCCTCCTTACAAAAAGGAAAAAGACTAGCTCCAGAACAGGTGGTGGTTGTCCCAGATCAACAAAATTGCGAGGTAACTTCATTGTTTCTGTTAACAATATGTATACATGGAGCCATATTCCTTAGTTTTTGCAATGGCATTCAATCTTTTCTCCTCTTGATGTTTCAATGACAGGATTGACAGTTATCTCTGATTAATATTCAGAAAAATTGCTCCATGGATTCTTTCTCATCATCTTCATTGGCATCCCATAAGGAGAATTACAGGCAGTTGGAACTCAACATAATTTCAGCCCAGGACTTGAAGAACATCACGTGGTTTGGAGAAGTGCAAACCTATGGTGTTGCATGGATCAATCCAGCCAACAAACTGTCAACACAGATTGATTCAGCAGGAGGCTCTAACCCCACATGGAATGACAAGATCATATTCAGAGTTGATGAGAGTTTTCTTCACAGTGAAACTTCTTCTGTGACAATTGAGATATACTGCATTGGCTGCTTTAAAGATAGACTTGTGGGTACTGCGAGAGTCATGTTATATAACCTCCTTAAGGGCTATGGAGGATGCAGAGGCATGTGGATGAGCTTCTGCGCACTGCAAGTCAGGCTCCCTTCAGGCCGTCCACAGGGTATTCTCAACCTTGGTACCATGATTCTTGATGGAGATCAGCAGCTTGGTAGATTGAGCTCCCTTCATGGAGGAGCTTTGGGCTATATGGATCTCATGGGCAGGGCCCGGCCTACGCCTAGGTCCTTTGTGGATAGATTGTTTTTCAGCAGACATAAGGCTAAGAACAGTACTGATGAAGTTGAACAGGGGATTATCTGCATTCCACGCAATAAACTAAGAGGCCAAGATTTCAAGCAGAATAGGCCTCATGCCTTTGTTTTCCAGAATAGGAATAAAAAGAACAAGTGCATTGGATGGTGCCCTTGTGTTGTGGCTGCAAGAAATGTGAATGGATCTGCAAAAATTCATCTCAGCCCATCTGATGAAAATATGTGTTGCCGCTGCAAAGAAGATCAAGATCAGGCTGGTTTAGGGAAATCTATCTATTATCAGGCTGATTTAGGGAAATCTGTCTATTACCAGGCTGATTTAGGGAAATCTATCTATTATCATGGTTAGGGTTGTCTTAGAAAAGACCCATGAATAGTCTCAATTCTTAGTTGATCATTGTATTTATTGTATAGTGATTTTCAGTCCTGCAGTGATGCAAAGGATATTCAGAATTAGGAGATACATTGGTAGCAACTGTCTCCTATATATGTAATTTGTTTGAAATGTGAATCAACATATGGCAGATTCACAGCCTTGTACTCTGTCATATAATGGTGTATATTGCTTTATAAAAGTCTGAACACTCAACACTGTATATATGTAATATCTGTAAGCCGTATTTTAGTTATTTGCATTAATAGTTTCCTAAAAGCTTAAGAATTACTTGTCTGTAACATTTTTTAAAGCACCATACATGTTATAACAAAAGAAAATTTTGAAAATCCATACCAAGTTTCAGGTTAATATATATAACCAGGCTTACATAAGACTAAATAAATTCTCATTATTTCTTGAGTAAGATGAACAACTCAACACCAACGATAAGAGTCTGGCCAGGTCTTGTTTCTTGAGTAGAAAATGCCCTATTCCGTGTTTATGAATGTCCCTTTTAGATTGTGTTTTTCTTTTTCTTTTTTCTTTTTCCTGTAATGTCTACGATAATCTCTTTATTTGTTTTAAGATTTCAAATCTATTTAATTACTGATTATGGCTGTTTTTTTTTTTTAACTTCAAAACTTGTTTTGATGGCATTATGGACCTAATATCTTGCAACTTCCAGACACCCGGAACTCCCTTCATTAGCTTCTGAAAACAAAGAAACAAAATCCAAACAATACTTCAAGCCACAGGAACTCTCTTTTATATTGAATCACACTATAACTCTACAAGAAATATTGAAATGCTAAAATGTTTGATCTAGCCCTTTGACTTGGAATTGAATTGGTTCCAATGCTTCAACGAATCTTTAAGAGATAAATCAACAAATGCTATTGGATTAACACAGTTAAAAGACGTTTGAATTTATAGAATTACATAGTTATGATTAAAAAAAGAGGCTTTTGAAAACCTGTGTAAAATCTTTTGCTCGACCTATCAGATTACATCCAATGATCCATCATCAGACAGAATCATATCTGATAATTACATAGTTATTTTTAATCCAACAGTGATTCAACATATGTTTGAAAACATCAGATGGTTTGGACATAATTTGATAGCAGATTCACTACTTTTAATATCTCATGTGATGGATTTGGTAAAGGAATTTGCTACAGAAAATGGCAAATGATGGTGGGTGATGCATTTTTTTTAAATAAGTCTGAGCATTTGCTTATGTTTAGTATTTGTGTGCCACTGTTCTGGACCAAACCGAAGTGGTTCTGTAGTATGTTGTATGTATTAATTAAGCATTTCCTTTCTTAAAAACTCAAATTATTTGGTTATAGATTTTTTTAAAATTGAATGTTATGGGAAGACCATATTAATAGAAATATATATTGTGGATTTTAAGAGCTCTACTAGGGTTTGGTTTTGGTCGCGTGCACGCTTCTCGGCTGTACATCTGATGACTATGACCGCTCAATCTCTCTCCCCACCATCTGTCACACTGCCAATCTTTACAGATTAAGGCAAGATTTTCGGTTTAAACGTGGATTTACTACGCTGAGTTGGCTCTCCCCTCTACCCTTTGGGCGGCTTTTTTCCACATTCCTTGTTATAAATGGCCGCTACCACTCATTCTGCATCATTTGATGCAAGAGTTATTGGTGGGAGCAATAGCAACAATGGCGTCAAAGCAAGCACGGAAATTCATTCCGAAGGTTTATCACGAGGTAATTCTCTTGAACTAGACACACCTGTGCTTGATGTAGTTTTAGAATTACCTAAGTTTGATAAAGCTTGTAGCTATTTTGAAAACTTTACTCTTGTTACATATTTTGTGGGCGAGTCCCCCTAGAGAGCCTCCTCAAACAGTGGGTTCATAACCACTAGCAGAACCATGGGGTTAAATTGGAAGGTGTCCAAAACCTCACCAAGGGCTTTTTTTATTCCGTTTCAATAACCTTAATCACTGCAAGGCCATTTTTAACCATGGGCCCTAGTTTATACACAACACTTTGGTTGTTTTCTCTCACTGGACCAGGGATTTTTAGGTCTCAGAGTAGGCCAAACTCAAAATCCCAGTTTGGATTGAGTTCCTTGGGTTGCCCTTTCCCTTGTGGAATTTTATAGACAAGCTTATCAAGTCGTTGGGGCACTTCATTTGCCATGAGAAATCTAAATTTTATGCCGCTCACCCCCAACGAAGGGCCTGTGTTGAGATCAACCTTACTAAGGATCTTAAAGAATACATTGATATTCAAGTCGGTGACAACCATTTCATGTAGCGAGTGTTGTATATAAATTTTCCAAATACCTATTTCATTGCCAATCATCTTCCCATATGATTAGGGAATGTCCTCTCATAGTCCTCACATCTGCCATGCCCCAAGAACATAATGCTTTCGACCCAAATCCTTCAGCTGGCACGTCTGAGGGGTGGACCACAGTCACTAACCACAAAAATGCTCCTATTAGAGTACCAAATAGGAACAATGCTTCATTCCTTCACATGCCTCTGTCACTACCTCTATTTCGGTTAAGTCCATTTTATCTCTACAACTTTAGCTACCTAAACCCATTTCATGTTCATCACAAGTGACAGCTGCTATAGCCCCTCTGTCAGTCTTTGTTGCACCTAGCCTTACTTCGCAACCCCCTTTGGGGGTGACTTAGATTATGTGAATCTCATTACCTTCAATTGTAAAGCTATGTTATGTCGATCTCGTAGCCCTTCACCTTTTGGTGAAGATGGATATGGGTCACATAAATGACAACCCTTTACTCTAGGAGATTTCAGAGTCTCGATCGCTGCTTTCAATAGGTTTTCAACCCTCTCAAACCTCACAAAAGAGGGAGATATGAATCTTGATAGTTCTCCATGCTAGTTTATTCATGGAATGTAAGAGGACTTAATGATTTGATGCATAAGTATATGGTCAGGAATAGTTGTCAATTCTTTTCAAACATGAAGATATTATGCCTACAAGAAGCCAAGATTTCTAAATTCATTCTTCATTCTGCAGCACGCATTATTTGTCCTAGGGCCATATGTTAGGCCACTCATGATGAGTCTGGTAGAGGAGGAGTTGTGACCTTATTTGTGCCAAATTTGTCCCAACACATCATCACATGGGGGTTTGTCCCCTCAAATCATGTGGTTTAGATGCTCTTTGATTTTGACAATCACATAATTGGGTTAGTTAATCTTTATGCTTCTAATGATGTTGTTGAGAATACCTTGTTGTGGAGATGGCTAGCTGACTCACTTCTAGATGCTCACTAGATTCTTTGTGGTGATTTCAATATGGTAGAATCACCAGAAGACAAAGAAGCGTAGCTTCCCATGAGATGGTGTGCAAGAGAATGTGAGGCATGGTTTTATCTGCATAACAAACTCGAGGTGTTTGACCATAATCACCGCCAATGGAAATATTCTCACTTACCCTGGTTCACTTGGTCTAATTTTCACCAAGGTGAGGATAGGGTGCTCAAAAGGCTCGATCGGGCTCTGTTAGCCAAACAAGATCTTTTTTATTTTGTGCCTATATAAGGCCAACCTATCTTAACTATACCAGACACCTTTTCATCTGACCATCACCCCATTTGCTTCAATGTTGAATGGACTACTCCTCAAGTTTGGGTGCATATCACCCAATTTCACCTCAACACTACCCATCTCAAGCATGAGCGTACCTTGAATCACATTGGCCATATCTAAAATCTTGCTCCAAGACCCATCGGGTCCACTAGATAGATTATGTGTTGGTCTGATGCTATCAAATGTACTACCACTTTCCTTAGAATATATGGCAAACATGCTACCTTTTTTAGATGGTGTATTCATCATGCCACCAATCAAGAATTTATCAGAGCCTCCCAGGAGATTTAAGCCTCACCTTTTAATGTACAATTACAGGCTCATGCAACTAATTAGAGACACAAACTCCAAGTTGCTAAAGCTTACAATGCTAGAGGAGCTCAGTTGCACACCAAAATGCATTAGCTCAAAGTGGGGGACAAAGTGACCAAAGAATTTTTTGTCATGCTTTAGTCTAGACAAGCGGCGGATAGGATCAAGGCCATTAAAAATGGAGTTGGGCACAACACTAAATTGCCTAAGGTGATGTAGGAATTTGTTGCTCACTACCAAGATGTGTTCACCTCTCAACTGGATACTACTGCCAAAAAATACGTTCTCACCCATTGTTTGGGAATTGTTCCTTGTAAGCTTTCAGAGGCTCAGAGAGTCGCTTGTGATCGACCTCTTAGTCTTAATGATCTTAAGGAAGCTATTACATAGATGGCCACTGACAAGGCTCCTAGAATTGATGGGTTCCGTTGTGAGTTTTACCATTCTTTATGGGATACTATGGGCCCTGACCTTCATAATGTTTATCTTGAAGCTTTGCATACCAATTCTTTGGGGACTCTCATAAATCAAGGCAATATTAAGTTCATTCCCAAATTTGGAGACCTGAAAGTGTTGACCAATTGGAGGCCTATTACTTTATTGAATGTATCCTATAATATCATTAACAAATCTTTGGCCCTTAGGATCAAACATATCCTTCCTGTAGTTGTGATGAGTGAACAAATTGGTTTCATTCAGAATCATTATATCCTAGACAATGTGATAGTTGTCTAGGAAGGCATGGAGTGGGCTATAACTTCTAATCAAAAAGCTCTTTTTGTCAAGATTGACTTTGAGAAATCCTATGACCACATAGAATGGCCCTTTATCATGGCTATGTTGTAGGCTCTTGGCTTTGGACGAAAATTTGTGCACACTGTTAACATGCTCTTTCAGGATGTTGGAGCTTGAATCACCATAAATGGTGTCCAATCTCACATATTTGAGCTACAAAGATCAATCAGACAAGGTTGCACTCTTTCCCATGTCCTTTATGTGCTTGTTGTAGAAGGTTTTAATTATCTTTTAGCTAACTATACTTCTAGGGGGCTAGTTACAGGTATCTCTCTTCCTACCTCGGATCATCAATTAGTTAATGGTCACTTTGCAAATGACTCCTTTCTTACTCTCCAAAAAGATGAAGAGTCGGTCAAGAATGCCATGCAATGCCTTTATATTTTTTGTTTGGCCTCAGGATCTTACATTCAATGGAAAAAGACCCAATGCTACAGATAATCTTTGTCTCCTAAACCCCCTTGGCTTGAGGGTTACCAATGCCAATGGATCCTCCTAGGCATTCAATTTAAATTCCTTGGCATTCCTTTTGCCTTTCGGGCTTCCCCTGTTGATCTTTGGTCTTATGTCATACAGAGGGTTGAAAAAAAATTGCCTATTGGATTGCTAAACCTCTTACTCTGGCTAAGAAATTTCAGATATGTTCTAGGGTCTTGGTTGCTACTCATGTTTATTACTCTTCCTATTGGACCCCTTCTAATGCCTCTAATGCCAAGTTAGAAAAGCTTCTTCATGACTTCC
>JARHVA010000226.1:2500-85000 GCA_037957365.1 Torreya grandis | reverse complement strand
CGTTGTCTTGGAAGTGGTCATGGTCTGAGGAGATAGTCGTGATTTCCAAGGTTGTTGGTCGAGTCGAGTTGAGATAGTTGGTCCATTAGATGGATGGATTAAGGAATGGTTGAGCTAACCTTAGAAGACCCCGTGTCAACTGAGTGCTACCTACATAGCCCCTGTTGGAAGGGCCTCAGGCCAATGTAGTTCAAGCGAGGAGTCAAAGTTGGTTGATGATTGGTTTGGTCTAGGTTAAGTCATGGTCAAAGGTAATATGGTTTATCCATCAAGTAGACGAACAAACAGATGTGGCTGAGCTAACCCCAGAAGATGTCATGTCATCTGAGTGCTGCCTACATAGCCCCTGTTGGAAGGGCCTCAGACCAATGTAGTTCAGACTAAGAGGAAAAATGGTTGATAGTTGGTTTGGACTAGGTTAAGTCATGGTCAAAGGTAAATGGTTTTGTCCATCAGATAGACGAACAAATGGATGTGGATGAGCTAACCCCAAAATATGTCATGTCATCTGAGTGCTGCCTACATAGCCCATGTTAGGAGGGCCTCAGACCAATGTAGTTCAGACTAAGAGGCAAAATGGTTGATGATTGGTTTGGTCAGGTTAAGTCATGGTTAAAGGTTAAATGGTTTGTCCATCAGGTATACGAACAAACAGATGTGGCCAAGCTAACCCTAGAATACATCATGTCAACTGAGTGCTACCTACATAGCCCCTGTTTGAAGGGCCTCAGACCAATGTAGTTCAGACTGGTTGGAAAAATGGTTGATGATTGGTTTGGTCATGGTCAAAGGTAATATGGTTTATCCATCATATAGATGAACAAATGGATGTGGCTGAGCTAACCCTAGAAGATGTCATGTCAATTGAGTGATGCCTACATAGCCCTGGTCGTTAGGGCCTCAGACCAATGTAGTTCAGACTAGTTGGCAAAATGGTTGATGATTGGTTTGGACTAGGTCAAAGGTAATATGGTTTGTCCATCAAATAGACAAACAAATGGATGTGGCCAAGCTAACCCCAGAAGACGTCATGTCATCTGAGTGCTACCTACATAGCCCTTGTTTGAAGGGCCTCAGACCAATGTAGTTCAGACTAGGAGGCAAAATAGTTGATGATTGGTTTGGACTAGATTAAGTCATGGTCAAAGGTAATATGGTTTGTCCATCAGATAGATGAAAAAACGGATGTGGCTGAGCTAACCCCAGAAGACGTCATGCCATCTGAGTGTTGCCTACATAGCCCTTGTTGGAAGGGCCTTAGACCAATGTAGTTCAAACTAATTTGATAGGTTGGTTTGGTCAGGTTATAAATGATGAGGGTATGATGATGTTACAGCCTTTTCCATATTGTGTGATGGTGTATTTTGTAACATTGGTGATGGGTCTTTCATCCCTATAAATTTTCCATATTAGTGATAGATGTATGCTAAAAATGAATTGAGTATGTTTATGCTTCGGCAAGTAATGGTTTATGCTTCACATAAATTGTGTGGTCGATAGTTTCCATGTGTATTGTTGTCCATAGAAACTATGTGAAATGGACTACGTCATGTGAGAGGTCTGAAAAAAGGTTTTGGTTTGGTTTGGTTTGGTTCGGAAGATGATTTGTTTATGTGTGACCAAGATGTATAAGAAGTAAAAGGCGCATTGCTCTTTCATTGACAAGGACCATAATGATAGCATAGGTAGGGGGTTTTAGAAACAAAAGCCCCGTTCATGTATTACGTCATTGACCATTGGTTGTGTTAGAGAAGTAATCGAATCACTTTGATATTAAAATGAGCTCGAAATCCATTGAGTAGGTGATGTGATATGTTAGGATAGGGTAAGTCTTTTTAGTAAGGATGACGTTGCCCCTTTTTATAGGAGACCCTGAGAATGACTATAAGTCAAGTCCATGACATTTTATATTTTTTTTGGGTAGACTGATCGATGCGGGAAGTCTAAATGGGGATGTCATTTTGTCTTTGTGGTCATTTATGAAGCTGATCGATGCAGGAAGCTTCTGAGAGAGTGTTATTTGTAACAAGATTTTAGGCATAGCCATCCTTTGAGGGAGTGGTCTATATTTTTGCTTTATATATTTGAGGGCTTTGAATAGCTATCCTTCAAGGGAGCAGTCTATTAGCTACACCAATGATGATACAGCTGTCCTTCGAGGGAGCAGTCTACATTTAGAGTTTTATGACCTTTTGATATTTTGACATCTCAATTTATTTTTGACATAATTTTTAGTCATGGACAAGACTATAGAAGCTTGAGGGCTCCCTTTTATTAGGACAAAGCATTCATACTTTATAAAAGGGTTACATAGGGTTTGTTTTGGGGAACATGGTTGAAAGGAGAGGGGATTAAGAGGACAGGGATTGTTCAAGGGACGAGCTCAAGTTAAATGTCAAGTGAACGAGTACTCGACTAACAGTAGAATGGTCACAGATGCAAGGCATTAAGGGGCTCAATTTTTGGCCGTCCTTCGAGAAAAGATAGGCGATAAGTCCCTGACCCATACTTGTGTGTTATAATGTAAGGTTCAAGCCAATTAGGAGCAAACTTGCCTCATTTGCTTCTTTCCACATTGGTCACGTGTTGGTTGATTTTGGACATGAAGTTGATTGATATGTTGGTCGAGGCTTGGTTGATGGATGGTCGAGGCTTGGTCGATGTTGGTGTTTGGTTGAGGTCGTGATAGTCAGGATAAAGTCAAATTCCCCCAGTTGCTTATGTGACAGGGAGAATGTCTGACAGGCTTAGTTTGAGAGGGCAAGATCCTGATCTTCCATGTTGGAGGTTGGATTCTCAGAATTATGGACGGTGATGGAGGCAATGGTTGGTAATGATGTGACCAAAGCAGCCAGTGGTTGGGGGTCTTCGGGTTGGACCTTCACTGCCTGTAAGGCTTTGATCAAAGTTAGGTGATGTTGTGGATGTCTTCACACAAGTTTGGTGAAGGTGCTTCACCATGGGGTCATGAATTGGTTTCGAAAAAGTTGGTCGAGATGTGCCCAAAAGTGAAATCTTGGGTTTTGATGGTTGAGGAGGCTTGATGAATGGATATGTTTGGGGGAGATAAACCTTCTCTTTCCCTTTATCCTGCATGATTTGTGACCTATTGGCCACATTTATGGTGTTGATTTCAAACAAAGGGGTTGAAGGTGGTAGAGGAACCACAGTGTGATGATGGGCTCTTGATTTAGGTGAAGATGTTTGAAAGGTATGTGATGGTGTCGATGGCTTGGTTAAAGGGTGGTCAAGAGGATCCTTGGTGAGAAGGGTGTCCTTTTTGAAGTGTTGACGAATGATAGCTTTAAGATCATAGCAATGCTCAGTGTCATGTCCAGGTGTGCAATGATACGCACAAAATTTAGTGTCATCGAACCAAGATGGCCTTGATTCGAGAGTTGATGAGTGTGATGGTGAAAATGTTTGGGAGACATGAGACAGTGTTGGAGATTTATTGAAAATATCCTCAACAAGAGGGGTGTTTTTATTGATGAATTGGTGGATGACAACCTTAAGGGCGCAGCAATGATCAGTGTCATGCCCAGGTGTGCGATGATATAGGTAAATTTTAGTGTCATCGAACTAAGACGGTTTTGGTCCGAGAGGTTGAAATGGTTTGATAGGTAGAAGAGTGATGTTAGAGGATTGCAAAAGTCGACGTAAAATCAAGGTGTAAGAACTTGCTAATGGGTCTGCATGTTGTGTTGCAGTAAAAGTTGACAATTTCTATTTAGAAGCTGTTGAGGGAGTGTTTCGTATCATCTTTTTGTTTGGCGGTATGGCCAAATGCGTAGATGACACTTTTGTGGTAGGAGGCGTTGGATGTTTTGAAGGAGGTATGTTTTTGTTAGGTGTTGGTCGTAATGGAGGTGATTTGTTTTTGTTGGGTTTCAGAGTAGGAAGCACTCCTTTTAAGGTGGATGGGTGTGGGCCCAAAATAGAGGGCAATGGTGATGGTGGGAGAAAATTTCTCCAATGGGGTTTAGTAGCCTTCATTAGTTTGTTTTGAGGACTAATATTATGGGAGGCAAGGTTCAAGTTAGCCTTCACCAAATCTTCTTCAGTCGAAGTGGGTGAGGCGGCTAGTTCCTCTCTCGACGGAGAAGGGATTGGAGAGTTTGGCTCTTTAAGAGGGTAGAGTGTAGGGATGGTGATGGATTCGGCATGTGGTCGAGGCATGGGGAAATTATGATCCCCCATTGTTGATAAGAAGGATGAAGGCGAGGCTAGCGACACTGGTATGGTCAAGGCATCCTCCAATATAAGAGAGGTCGATGGAGAACTAACAGGAGAAGACAGTTCATCCACCTATGGAAGATGAATGGGAGAAGAATATTCTTCCACCTGTGAAGGACCAATGGGTGGGCTAACCTCTTCAGACTCTGAGAGAGGTTGGTTAGGCATAAGAGGTGAGACTGTGTTGACTGTGTGTATATTACGCTCTTGGGAGTCATTGGCCATGGTCTGCATGTTGTTTTGGCTAGAGGGATGGTTAGGAAAAGGTTGTTTAAAGATGTCAATGTTTTGGTTAGGCGGCGCATTTGGGTTATCCAAGACAAGATCACCTTTATCTATCATGTCTTGGACAATGTTTTTGAAGGTCTTTCAATTGTTTATGTCATGGCCTTTGACACGGTGATAATGACAAAAGTCATTTTCCCTATACCATGTAGGGATGGCTTTTGCGGGGTTGAATTGAGGTGGTCGAATTTGAGGGAGATTGAGGACCTCCTGCTTGACGAGTTTATCCAACATGGACGCGTATGATTCTCCTAGTGGAGTATATTGATGTTGTATGTACCATTGTTGGAATTGTTTGGTGATGCTTTATGATGTGGAAGGTTGAGATTGGTTGGTTGTTGAAGATGATGGTCTAAGGACCACAACATTTGCTGATCCTTTGGACTTGATGTTGGAATTAGAAGAAGAAGGTTTGGATGAAGAAGGGTCATTGGATTTGGCGTTAGTATTTTTACTACACAATCTGACCTTGTTTTCCTCGACGGCACGCAGTTCAAGCTTCCTAGCCATCGTGAAAGCTTCGTCAAAGGTGTGGAATGTTTGGACCCACAGAGTAGATGAAATATGTTTGGCACACGCCTGAGAGAAGAGCTCAATGAGCTTGAGTTGAGGTAAAGAAAAGGAGAGTTGGTTGATTAAGCCTCTCCAACGGGCGACAAAATCGGCTATGGATTCATCGTCAAACTGTCTAATAGAGTATAGGTCCATGATTGAGACCTTTTTGGTGATATTGATCGAAAAGTGGTCAAGAAAAAGTTGAGCCAGTTGGGTGAATGTAAAAAGGGAGTGACTAGTAATAGAGCTATACCAATCGAGGGCAGCACCAGAAAGTGACATGGGGAATGTGCATAACAATAACACATCATCATGTGCTATGAGATAACAAGCATGTCTAAATGCTTGTAGATGTTGTTGTGGGTCTTCCTTACTATGGAAGAGAGTAAACTTAGGAAGTTCCCACTGACTGGGATATGGTCAGATTGGGACTAAGGGATGAATGGGTTCATTACAAATTTGGTCATATGAAAGGACATTGCTTGAACCAGAAATGGAGGTCTCAAGATTAGACATTTTGTCCATCAACATCTTGATTAGGTCAGTTAATAGATTTTTAGGTGGGACACCTCCTAGGTTGTAAGGCGCTTGGAAGGTATTAGGAGGGGCATATGACGTAGTTGGTTGCACTTGTATAGGCGCAACATATTGATGACTAGTCATAGGGACAGAAGTGGAAGCCAAGGGTGGTTGTGTCATGAAGCTAGGAGGCATAACTTGGCTTGATGTTGCTATAGGTGGTTGGATGGTGGTGAAATTAGCCAAAGGATGAGTAGCCGCCCTGGTGTTGATGGGGGCAAGAGTAGGTGGGATGGAGACAACTAGATTTTGAAAAGGGGTAGAACTTTGTTGAATAGTCTGCAGTTGATGGGGGGCTGAAACCCCAATGGAAGCAGGTCCAGAAATAGAAAGAGAAGCCACACTTAAAAGATTAGTCATGGTCTGGGTATTAGTTGAGGTGACGGCCTGGGTGTCTATGGGTTGAATTACAGACGCTGTTGATATGACTACCATCTCAACTAGGGAGGTTGGCATCCCATAAATTGTGTTGCCTAAAGAGTCTCGCATTTGACTTCTCATGAGATAATGTTGAAGGGCCTTGACATTGAGGTCAAGGAACCTTTCAAAGTCTTGGTCCCCTTCAGGAACAATAGATGGTCGAGTCGGGGTTGGTTGGGTAGGAGTTTGTTTGGTCTCCTGAATGATACTCCATTAGAGGACTGGTTATGGAAGGCGAAGGCGAGAGTGGTTCTTGCCTTGCATGGTCAACAAGAGTTTTAGTTTGAATACATGTCAAAACCATTCAAGGAAAAAAGGGTCAGGTTCCAAAAATTGTGTTTTTTTCAGTTTCAAAAACTCAGAATGGGTGTTGGACAGCAAGAAAGTCGGGTTTTGAGCTTGCTGTTTGAGAAGAAGAATTTTGACAGTGATCGACGTCGGTGTAAAAACTGATGTCGGTGAAGAAAGGGGGGCCGATGTCGGTTAGATAACCGATGTCGGTGAAGAAAGTTGCCGACGTCAGTGGAAAAACTGATGTCGGTGACTGTGTTATTCCAAAAACTCAAAAAATTTGAAAGTTTTTGGAAAAAAGAAGAAAGCGTCCTTACTAGCTCAAAAAACTAGATAGAAATAGAAAAATAGATGAAGACAGACAGACCCTAAATGTTTAATTCCTAATAATAAGTTTTAGAGTCTTGTTGGCCTATGCCTTAGAAGAGTGTGTTTGGAAAGTTGGCTTTTAGAACGGGTCCTAGAAGAAGCAGTCTAAGGTTGGTTTCAGGTTAGTTTTGGTGCTCAAGATCTGTATTAGGTTCCATACGTGGCCTGGTGCTAAGGAGCAAGCTCCCCTCACTTCACGAGCCCAGAGATAAGCTGGGTCGCTTAGCCAGTATATACTTGCCCTAGAGTTTATACTCTGCCAGAGAACAAACTGGGCTCTCCCCTTGGTAGTGAAGTCCAAGTAGGATTACCAGGAAGGGTAAGGTATCTGCTAGGTGATGAAATCCTAGTCGAACCTTGTCTCAAGTATGTTTAGATGTTTACTTGTGATAGTGGTTTGGATGTGTAACATAAGTGTGTTACGATTTATTCATAATGTGATTTTAAGTTACTAGATGAGCTAAATGTGCATTCAGGCAGAAATGAAGTGCAATATACTTTTTAGCCCAAATTGAAATGTGTGTTCGGATGAAAACAAGTTGAGAAAAGGTTAAGAGCATGAACTCTAAGATGCAAGAAGGAAATGTGACAAAAATAAAAAGAAAGATTCTTTTTAACTTGTTTATGATGTCTTTTCGAAAGAGATAGAAGAAAAGGATGCAAGAAGAGATCTAATGCACCTATATGAAAAGTTTGTTTTTAGAAGAAAAATAATGATGAACCCAAGGAAAATTCTAGGGGTCCCACTGGGTGTGCCAGAATGTTTCTAACTATTTTTGCTTTTCTACATTCAAAAGATAAAAGAAACTAAGATAATGGTCAGGGGTTTGTACGTACTCGGATGAAGTTTGCGCACCATTATCCAGACGTTGTAGGGACTCCTCTTTGGCTGTGGAGGATGACCCCTGTAGAAGAAAGAGACTCAAACACAGAGATTGTTAGATAGAGATAAGGTGGACTGCCAAGAGATATGCTCGGTCCCAGAAGCGCAAAGACTTCCTTGGGGGATGACAGTCCACTAGTTGATAAAAGAATGTTGAATAAAGATAAATAATGAAAGACTAAGCAAAATAAATAGAGACAATGTGTACCTGTATTCTGTTGTTGGTCTTCCACAGTCACTGACGCCAGTTAGTCTATGGTCATCGATTGGTTAAAGTTGCCAACGTCAGTTAGTCTGTCGACGTCGGTAGGGGCAATGGTTGATGTTGGACTGGGCAATGGCCTTGGATGAGTTTTTGGTCTGCCTGTGATTGACGGGATGGTCTGTGGGAGCTTGTGCAGGTTTGCAAAGCAATAGATAGGGTCTTAGGAGGGACAAGGAGTAGAGGATAGGTTGTCAAAAGGGAGTAGGGATATGGGGAAGGCCTCTCAGCCTCTTCGAGAAGAACAGGTTGGGTCTGGTCTACAGTGTTTAGAACTAGTAAAAAGAGAACTAATTACTAATGCTTTCTAAACTACTGAAATGAAAGGGTAGAAGAGATACTTAGCTTTGATATGTTGAAGGAGTGTAGAAGACTTGTTGCTGATGTACTTGCAATGTCTTTAACCCAAAGTCTAGAGCTATTTTTGTAGGGTGCCTGTAGCCTATGATGCTTGGTGTGTGTCTGGGAGAGAGAGAGAGAGAGAGAGAGAGAGAACTTGGATTCAAAGGAAGAGAGTTAGCATTCGGGTCTGTGATTGATTGATTCAATGCTGTGATTTTAGCATCCCAGGGGTGAGAGAATTTGATTTTAGGTTGTTTTAAGCAACCAACATCGGCAATCCCACCGGCGTTGGCCGACTGGTAACTGACATCAGCAGATAGAAGATAGGAAAAAGGCTATAATTAGCCTTTTGCCCGTTCCTCTGTCTATCGAGTTTAATGGCCATTGGAAAACGGTTGAAGGTGGGTTTAATAAGCGTGAGAGGTTAGTGGGAGGGTTGAAATAGGTCATAAATTGGTCATAGGGTGATGGGAGGCATCCAAGGGGAGGTATCCAAGGTGGGGTGTGTCCAAGGGTGAGGTGTCAAGGGGGGTGTTATTAATTTAAAATAATTTATTATTTTAAATTAATAAGTGTGTGGGTTAGGAATGTGTTAGAAGTGGACCAAGTGGACCAAGGGGGGGAGTCGACCAAGGAGTAGACACGATTTTGGTGTCTACACTATTTAATTCCAAGTTGCCTCACCCCATCATAAAATTAATATATCTTGTTGAAGGCTCAAATTCACATTAATATTCATTGGATTACTATTTTTTTGTGGGATTGTACTCGTGTAGTCATTTGAAGATGATCTCCATGAATAAGCATTTCTCTAAATCTCTCAAAAATTAGTAACATGATTACATTTATTATAGAAACCTTCAATTACTTAACACATAATATTCATTGGTTAAAAATTGATAACAAGGTGTCGAAATATTTTTCCACATTTATAAGCCCATCATTCTTTATAACAAATTAAAGCCACTAAGGATGCATATGAAAGGCTAAGTGAACTTCATAATACTATAAAGGATTATGTGGCTCACCATGAACAAGATTTTAAAGTTCAAGAGTTAATCGATTGGAGAAAAAAATCATGGAGGCTATCTATATGTTCTACTTAAATTCACTCAAGCTTAGATATTGACTTGTGACATGATCTTATCTCTTGATGAAATCCCAAATAGAGTTAGTCGATTGCCCAAAGGCCAAGCACTAAGTGTCAATAAATACTCATGTGAATTTTACAAAAGCCTTCTAAAATGCAATAGACTTTGATCTTTATCATGCATATTTATTTTTAACTCTTGAGACCCAAACTTTAGGGTCACTAAGTTCATCCCATCAACACTTAAATGTAAAATTCATTCCCAAGGTTAGTGGCCCGTTCTCATCTCTAATTGGAGACATATCACCTTGTGTAATGTCCCATAGTTGTTTGGCCTAGAAATATAATTGTTCTCATTACAAGACATAAAAAAGTAGGTGTAATAAATGCACATATATATTGTGGATAACATTATTTATATAGTATAGTGTCAAATATGCTATGACTTCTAACAAATGTCTTTAAATTTTAAGCTTTGATTTTAACTTCATCAATATTGTTTGGAATCTTTTCAAAATTGTGGATAATATTATTAATATTGTTTGGACTCTTTTATATCCCTACTACTTCCAAAGACCTAATTAAAAAGACATCTTCTTACTAAGACACTCAAAAGATTAACTCATTAATGAACATTTTATTGAGTTTTCATATTTTATTTAGTTTCTTCTCATTGGAGTATTCATATTATCTTAGCTAAAACTCAATATTATATCCAATCTTTCTTTTTTATTCATACTTAATTTAACAAGGTTATTTGGAAAGAAATATATTTTAACAGAAGAATTTAATATAATATTTAATATTTTTAGATTATATATTATTAGAAAATATTAACACATTGTTGATGTGTGAGAAAAATGTCATGATTCTATCTCTTAAAGAAAATTATAAACAAATTATTTTGTTTTTAATTTCACAATGTAATGATTGATGTTATAATTTTAAGATATTATGATTTTTTATTTCGTAATTATCTTATTAAATAGATTATAACATTTATAATATTTCATGATTTAACCACATTACATTTTAAAAAAAATAAAATTATATAATCATTTTCACTAATTTTTTGATTATGAAAAAATGGGGAAATGACTCTCATATAAATTTTGTTTGTTTCACTTTTTTGAAAAAAAAAATTACATGGCTAAAATCTTATGCAACGTAGAAGCATGTCACTATTAGTGTTAAAATTGGGTTTTTTTTTAAAACATTTCCATGCATTTTGATATAAAATGTTGTACGATGCTATTTGTATTATAGTTTATGATATTAAATGATATTTTTTGTTATCGTTAACTTTTGTGAAAATTTTAGGTGAGGCAAATTTGTATCAAGATTTTGTGTTAGAGTTTTTGGCTTTTCCAAAATTCAAATTTGTTGATTTCAAATTGGAGGGAAATTTTCATAAAAAATAAAAAAGTGATATTAGTTGAATTTGAATTTGAATTTGAATTTTTAATTGAGATTTATTCAAATTTTATACCTTAGTTATGATGATAATATCGATAATTCTTTCTAAAATTATTTTGATAATTTTTTATTTTGTAGCCCTCATCAATCTCTTTGCCATCATCATCATCATCATCATCATCATCATCATCATCATCATCATCATCATCATCATCATCATCATCATCATCATCATCATCATCATCATCATCATCATCATCATCATCATCATCATCATCAAAGACATCGTCATCATCATCAACATTGCCATCATTACATTTGCGATGATCCTCTTCATTATATTTTTGTCACAATTTGTTTCCTAAAAATATACACAACGCCATCATCATCAACATTGCCATCATTACACTTCTGATGATCCTCTTCATTATCTTTTTGTCATAAGTTATTTCCTTAAAATATACACAATATCATAAATCAATTTCTAAACCCCCCCAAAAAAATTAAAATATAGTAATAAAAATTATTTCATAATTGACCCAGCGATGATAGCTTAGCAATGAGTGAGATGAGTGTTATAAGTGGGAGGTCTTATGGTCCATTCCTTGGGATGACCACTCTCTAGCATCGTTCTCACATTAAGCTATGATGAGTTATTCTTGAAAAGTATTTAATGCAATAAACTACCAAACCGATGTTTAATATAATGGGGGTCAGCATGTGGATTGAAACTTGTGTTCAATATAATGAGGCAAGTCTACAATGCATGGCTAGGTATATGAATCACTACTGGTTTTGGCATTCTAGTTATAAAAATATTTGTACCCAATTTTTTAAATTAATAAGATGTAGGTGAATAGATTAAGTGGCTTGGTTATTTCAATCCCCACCCAGGTTCAAATCTCTAGAAAGGCATATGAGGCCAATTATGGCTGTGGTTTATATTCTCAGGGTAGTTAATGGTCGTTAGTTATTTTTGAGGCTGGTGGTGGTTGTTATTGGTATACTCGAACTGATTATGGTTGTTGTTGGTATATCTGGTATATATGGTAGATGATCACTTAGATATCTAGGCTTCCGATTGTGTCATAGACCGATTCTTAGTTCCAGTCAAAAGTGAATATCTATCAAAAAATCCTTCGTAATAATAAGAAGATTAAAAATATAAATTTTGGGGCTTTATTTTTTTTGACCTTAGGTTTATGTTGAAAAAATACAACACTAGATTTTGATAAATAGAATACCCAAAAAATAAATACAAAAATTAAAAAAAATAATTGGGTTGTAATTCAATTAATCTCACATTGATAATAATTGTGAGAAGAGGATGATTCATTAGGCACAACGCTCACCAAAAGCTTTATCAATCAGGAAAGAGACTAGAGGGTGAAAACCCTAAAGTAATGAATTACATTCACCATTCTTCCCCCTTATTAACAATTCTTATTACCAAAAATACACAAGTTAAAAAAGTTAATTGGATAAATGACTACTCATGAAAGCCTTCAACTTGACGTGTTGGTAATAATTGTGAGAAGGCTACACTCACTAAACGTGCAAAAATCCTAAAACATATTTTATTTTATTATAATATAAAAAAAGAATATACATAACTTATAAAGCATTATTTTGAAAGACTTATTTTATTTTATTAAAATATAAACAAAGAATATACAAAACTTACAAAATGTTTAGAGAATTAATGCTTTCATAGTCCACAAAAATTAAATCTTTTTTTTTTGGAATGATTGTGCCCCTATTTTTATCATGATCCATCATCAAGAAAATATCAATTTAAAAATCGCTATAATTATTCCAAATACTTTAGATTTAATGACAAAATATTCTTTTTCCTGTTCCTCTTTTTTTTCTTGTGTATTTTATAATATCCTTTCAAACCCATCATTTGTGTATTTTAGTTCTGTCTTCATCTTTTCATTTTCTTATTCCTCTTTCTAATTTATTTTTGTTTACTATTTTAAACACAAATATATAATATATATAAATAAATATAATAATGTATATATATATATATATATATATATATATATATATATATATATATCAAATAATAACAATTGGGCCCTTTCAAAATAATTTTTTTCTATTTATTATTATTCTCTAACATATAAAAAAATAAATGAATATTTTTTTCCATAATATTATTTTTGGGAGTATTTTTTTTCTAATTTAAGGTGTGGTAAGATGCAAAGCTTGACATAGTTGTGTCATAGCTTTATTCAAATAATTATTGTCACTTGTTGATGTAAAATTTGATACTATTTAAGCTTCAAATTAGAAAACCTATCAAATTTAGAGGATTGCCACCATTTTGGAGGTGTTTTATATTTATTTAACACAAATTACATCAATTTGTCTTAAAAATTTTATAACACTAATAGCATCAAGGTTTGTGAAATTTGAGAAAAATTTGACACTCTTTATGACTCGATTCAGTCAAAATGATTAGTGTTCAACTCGAACCACCAAAATTCAACAAACTTTTTCATACTAAATTAAAATTTTGAAGAGATGAACAAAGGAAAACCTTGGTGTCATAGATGCATAGATGGAAACAAAAAATAACATGGTATGTTATTCCAATTCCTCATAATATCAACATTATGTTTATTCACTTACTATTTTTAAAAGTGCATCAAAGGAATTGATTTATTTTTTTGAATAAAATGAGATACGTTAGTCAACATCTTGTCAAAAATAATCAATAAATTAAAAAATATATTAAAGTATAGATAAGGTTCAAGAATTGTAGTCTCAAGCACAATAAATAATATTCTCAAACCACCATTGTTCCAATATCATTGAATCAAACACTTTGTTAATTTAATAGACATGGATCCCCATACCATAATTACAACAAATAATGCTTAAAGTTAATGCAAGCATCTTACATGCACTTATAAAATACAAGTTTCATTATATCACTTGTAAATTTTGATGTGATAAAGGAGTCATTAGTTTATTCAATGTCAAAATCACTATCAACGTGTGAACTTTATGATAAGTGCAACTGTAAACATGTTGCTTTATTAGATTTCCTACTCATAAATCTTCAAAATCAAAAGATATGAATTTTAGATAGATTATCCAAACCAAGTGGAAAAGAGTCAATTCTACACTAATATTCTATTGATTTCAGTTTTATGCACACCAAAAACTCCATGGGTTTTCATCCTCTTATTTTAGGATTGTTGGTAATTTCTATAGAGCATAAGTTGTAAGTTTTGACTCTCCTATGTTGTCTATATGAAATAACAACATGTGATCCATAGCCAACAAGGGAGATTCAACCAAGTGATTAGAACAACACCACATGATGCATTTTTATAATGATACTATGTTACAATAAATAGATCTCATAAAAGTGAAAAAAGAGGTTAGGGTAGGCATAGAAGAATAATAAATAAATAAAATGAAGGACTGGTAGAGCAGAAAAGAAAGTTCAAATTTCAGCTGAGTGGTGATTTTGCTTAACTAACACCTTTTTGAGATATAATTCAAATCAATCAACATTATTCAAATATGATCATGCACTCATACATAAATAAACATAGGGAAAGAGTCTAAGGATTAATCAATTATGAGAAAATTCTAACATCTCTTTGTGTTTAACCCTAAATTGGATCTTGGAATCCTTACTTGGGTATATAGGGTTAAGAATATAGAAATAATAAAGCACAAAGGTGTTGAACATATCTACAACATGCCAATTAGGTGTTAAACTCAAATATAAATATATACTAAATTTTTTAATTGAGATAGGATAAAAATAGTAATTACAAGTATCCTAAGTATAAAGATGACAAAGAATTAATATACTTATCTTGTTTTGATGCTAATATAATTTTGGATCTAATAAAGGTAGAAGTATACTAGAATACATTTTTGGAATAGTCATTAGATTATGTATTTGATTATTTTATATTCGTAGACACTAACATCAGCTTGGGATGGTTGTGTCGATGCTACTATATAAAATCAATGCAAGCGTCATTTAAAAAAATAAATACTAGAAAAGGATGAGACCACCTAGATGCTACTAGGTTTGAATTCCTCTTCACTTTAGTGCATTCATATCTAGGTCATGTACTATCACTTATCGTGAATTTACAAAACCCTAGTTTTTCATCTTTATAATGAACTTGCAGAAAAATAGGTTAGTGGGCACACAATGTCAAGATGACCCGAAAGACCCCTCTATCTATGAGCACTTCCTACATATCCAATACTCTGAAGAGATTATTATATTGATGTAGTTATCCCATGAATTTTGGCTTGTGTGTGAATCATGTAATATTTGTAAAGTAAGTAGCACAGTGGCCTAACTTATAACTTATAAAATTGGGCTCTTAGGCTGCTCTTTCAATACTTTAGACCTATGTATGTGTTTTTCTTATGGCTAATATGAAAATAGGATAAAATAGGAAGGTTTTAATTTATTATGTGCTAGATTGAATGCTTTTTATATGTTGCCTTGGTCTATGCTAGGTAAGGAATTAATAAGGGTTGATCTTGTATTTATATCAATCCATTTAGAGAATTAATTCACATTAAAGAACTTAGGTTGACCATTAGGATACATTTAATTTTCAAATTGGATGACTTTAAGGCACTAGACACATGCATCAAATCAGGATATTAGTTTTGATATAGTTGTCAGTCCTCGATAGTAGAGTCCAAGGAGTAAGAAAGTAGGTACAGACTTAGAACTTTGGAGGTGGAAGATAAGCAAGTTTTAAGCATTTTGGATAAGATATATGGTCTAGGCATCAACATAAGACTAGTCAGATTAAGATATAGGCCAAGGAGCATAAGATAGAGTAGATGTGAGACTTTGAAAATTAAGAAAGGTCTAGAACTAAGAGGAAAAACCTAGGTATGAGTTTTTCAAGTGTACAAGATTGAGGCAATATATAATCCATAAAATAGTGTCTACATCCTTCCCCTTTCTGCCAACCCCTTCCCCCCTTGTTTAATATAGTAATGAACTTGCTAGTTTATAAGAAAGAAATGTGTTCTTGGGTGTGTATAACACCCCTTGTCTTTGTGTGAAACCAAATTGAGTGCTTTTTTGGTAACTAACCTGAAGCTAAGATCATGCTACAATACATAATTAGTGCATATAATTCATAATTAAAATTACTTGAAAATATTGAAATTGAAAGAGTAAATTTTAGGAGTACACATGTGTGTTGATGTAACCACCTTAGCTATTGACAAGTTGATTTGAAATATTTATCATTGTAAGGCTATGAAATATTTAAAATATAAAATGTGATGAGATCCATAATTGTGTTACAACTAAAAGAGGAACTAGACCAAGTCAATAAATAATTAATGAATTTGTTAAGAAGCAGTTACTCACTTGGCACTCAAATAGAGGCAAGTCATTGTAAGGTCAATACACTCACACACTTCTATCTGCATGCCTCATATATGGCCTTCTTAACCAAGAAATTACCAATTTATAACTCAATTGACACCTATATAGGCTATACAATACCCTTAACCTCATCGGATAGATCAGAGAGAGTTTAACAAATAATTGTGAAAGGAGAAATAGATTTAATAGAAGAATCATCATACTAAGTTGGCATAAGCAAGATCTATCAAACTCTCAAATAGAATGAAAGGACTATTTCCAAAATTAATACAAAGCTTTAGACTACTTTACTAAAATCCCAAAAAAGCATAGAATGAGATTGACATCATCCTGCTAGGTATCTTAGGGAGATCTGATTACCAGTTACTTACTTGATCATAAGGTATAAATATATTGTATAAGTCTATATTTTTAAGGAAATATTCTTTATAACCTCTTAAGATGTTTCAGAAACCATGCTTAAACCTCTTAATATGTTTAAACAACCATGCTTAACTTTCATTTTGGAACAACTTATCAATTTCACTTGGCATGCTTAGCCTCACTGACTTAGGAGTTATTTAACTTAATACATTTAGTTAAGATTTCCAAGTTAATGCATGATTTATTACTTATCTTATTAATTTTAGTCAAACCTTTTTTTAGGTTATGCAAATCATAACTTCAACATCACTTTTTCATTCCCATATGAGTTTCAAAGAACTCCATGTATTTATATTAAGTTTACTTCTTAACTTTAATTACTTAAGTAAATCATATTTCAACTTAGATCATTGTTTGAGACTATGTGTTCCTTTAGTTCCAATGCTTTAAGGCTTAGAAACATTCATCTCAAGCTTTAAATAAAACTCATTTATTCTTTTTATCTCTCAAGGAAGATTTTCTTATTCAAAATTTAATGTTTAGAACTCAATTCGTTACTCTTTATCAATTCACTAAGCAAGACAATTCTTTGTTGTCACAATGAAAAAAGAAACTTATTATCATACCATAGGTCACTTCCAAATAAGATAGATATGTTCCTAAATCACATCATGCTTCATTTATAATGACCATCAGAATTTATATCTTTGAGTTACTCATTTGCTTAACAATTTTGTTTTAAAGTTATTTTTATTTACTTATATTGTACATGAAATTTACCCATGAATAGTTTGTAACCTAAGTTTTTAATTATTCAAAACAACATTTCCAATAGTTATATAAGGTTGTCATAATAGTCCTATCACTAGAATAGTGATATTATTAATTCTTTTTAGAAATAGATGATCAATTAAAAAATATAGTTCTCATAATCTCATAACACTTTGCTTAAAATGCCAAAGTAAGACTGACCTCATAATTAGATCTCAACATCATATTTTATAATGATTTTGTTCATAAAAATCCTTATGAAGTTATTGAGCTATAATAACTTTTTAAAGCTATTCAAAGAATCTTAACAAATGATCTATCTTCACAAATAGAGATTCCTTATAGATTAAGGTATGTCAAAAGTTTTTTTATAGTCTAATGGAAACATATCATAATCAACTATGAATAAGAAGTAACTTAGCTTGTACAAGAAGTATATTATTATACTTTATACATACTAGCATAAATTTCCAACTCCTTTGTACACTTAAAAAAACACAATACTTACATGTTATCTCATAGACTTAATCCAAAATAAAATAAACAATCATAATCAATGTTCAACTAACTCAATGTCTTCTAAATGAGATAAGACAACTAATATTATTAAACAGTCATATGAACCTTTTAAAGATTACCATACTAATGATATGACATTAAGATAATTGAATGAATATTGTTATACTAAATCAAATAAGGCAACATAACCTTCTAATTCAACAATATTTAATGCCTCAATGAGGATATACCTACAACATATCTAAGTCATCATATCAATAATGAATGAATGTACAACTTCAATATAACATCACTAATGAGGATTACATATGTTATTTCAAATTTATACAAAAAATGAAATAAGACATGAAATACTATACATCAAATTTAAAAAACATGTGCCACCTCATACACATGTCAATCAAAGAAAGAGAAAGATGATGCAAGGATATCTTCAGTAACTAGAAACACGAGTAGAGGAAGGAGAAGAATGGTGCCAAAAACCCATCCTTCCTTTCCTTATAATCCCAAATATAAGTGGTCCTAGACCACCCCATCCATCAATTGGATGTGGCTCAAGTAAGTCTAGTAAAGTGAATAAAGTGTTTACAAACAACTGATCTTGACTCAAGAAATAAATAATAGATGAAAACATCTACACAATACCATTTACATTATTGGTTATCAGTGTAGACACCTAAATATGGCCATCGATAACCTCTAACTAGGATTTTGACCAATTTCCACCTAAAATACATAATTTGGCCTAAAACACTAAAACACATTAAATAAGTTGGAATTGATATATTCAAGTACCGATTTTGGCTAGAGTATCATTAAATGGGGAAATGCAATTTATGGGCCAACTAACTTTGATTAGATCATTCTGAGTCAAAGTGCCAATTTTGCACCTAGGTGCTCTGGATTGCTCTTTCCTATAAAATCTCTTACACAAGATGTATGCCTTTGTTGTTTCTTGTCAATAACATCCTAAATGGGATAATGGATCCAATGCATTTGACATCACCTTCCAATTCCAATCTAGTCAAATTTTGGACCAATAACAAGACATTCTGATCAATTTGAGTAATCTGTGCACAAAGTAATTAATCATGCTTAGAGCTAATTAAACAAAATTAGAGTCTAATCAAGAATTCCATGAAAACTTGTTGAATATTTATTTTTGGAAATAAATATAGAATATTTGCATCATCAAGTGATGTCAGTTATTAGGAAGACATCCCTAGGCCATAAATGCCACAAATATCAAGATTCATGCCCTCCATGCCTTCCATGATGCCCTTCATGCCTCTTAATTTCCCCTTCTTCCAATGTCATAATGAGGATAATTACAAAATTAGTTCTAAAAATTGAATTAATCCTCAAACACACATCTCAATCTCAAGATGGACGGTTCAAGTTGAATTTAGACATTCTCAAAAATCTATAAATAGGAGGCCTCACCACATGAATTGTAAGACATGTTTATGTAAAGTTATAATGTTGAATTGATTACAAAGATTTAAGCAACTAGTGTTACCATGAAAAATTGATTCCAAGCCAAGCCAAGGCATAATCCAAATGTGCCAAAGAGAGATGGAGGTAGCCAAACTTCCTTTGATGAAGACTTCATGAGCACAAGCCGAGCAAGCCACTACAACAAGCATTTTAGAGCATCCAAAGAAGGTAAAAGAAGGTTTCTTTTGCATTTTAGTTGTGTGTTTTATTCATGTTTGTTAACTAATCTCTCCCTAGTGTCTAGGTCTAGATATGCTATGCTAGTTAGTGTGTTTATTTTATTTTGTTTTCATTTTAGAACTAACACCATACTAGCCATCCTCTCTTGAGTCAAATTCCTAGATTCATATATGGCACACCTAGTGGGACTAGACACATCCCAAACATGAAAAAGATCATCTTACAACTTTAAAATCTTCATTTGGATTGTTAAAACTCTTACAAATTGATTTTATAACTTTGTTTTGTCATTTTTCTTTGACACGAGTTTACACAGTAACTGATGTCAGTTAGTAAAACTGACATTAGTTGATAGATGTCATCGGTCACTATTGGTATAACTAATGTCAGTTAGATAAATATCATTAGTTAGCTAGTGTAATCATCATCAATTATATAACTGACATCAGTCACTATATTTTTCTTAAAACACATACCTGAGAGCTCTTTTTTTAAAGTTCATTGTTTCAAACCTAAAAGAGATTCAAGGCTAAATACATGTTAACATTTTTGTTTGCAGGACCAAGATTGACATTTGCTAAAAATATATTTAGATCACCTTTTTCATGCTTAAAATTAATTAGGAACATTATTTTGGGTACTTAAAGTAATATTTAGGTGCTTAAGTGAGTTTTTAGCATTAGTTTTCAAAGTTAAAATTAAGACCAAGGGGTCAAATGAACATCACCTCATTTTCCATTTGGGTTTAAAAATGAACTCACCTTTCCAAGTTTTTATATTTACTTAGTTGTTTAAGTTAAATCTTTGTTTAGAAAAAATAGGGGTGTTGCATGTATGCTCTTCCATTTTTCCCCTTTAGGTAACCTTTGGAATCAAAAGCACCATTCCTATTGCAAGTAGCCTAGTCCAAGGCTTAGAAAGAAACTCATCTAAATCACTCCCCAAAAACTCATCAAATTTTGGGTGACCTTGAAAATGAACCTAAAGTATTTCTATTTTCATGCCTTCTTTATTTTTATGCAAACTTGGCTTACAAGGGGGACTTCATCACCTCCCATGAGTTCTTTAGGGAAGCTTTGACCTAGGGTTTCACCTCTCAGCATTGACTTCATTTAGCTCCTAATTGGAGTTGCATGGGACATAGTGGCACTTTGGACATCACACTACACTGAGTGAATAAAAATATGTAGTGGTTACAAAAATGACTAGAACTTTTTTCAATAAGCCAAATGATACAGAACCAAAATCCATTCTTTTATTTTGCATTGTTTGGCATGAAAGTCATTGTGAAATTGATTCCCATAGAATGCTCAAAAACTTGTTAGATCTTAGACAAATCCCCACTTGCCACAAAAGTATTGTTGGTTTAAGGTGCACCTCAAGGTTCATGTCATAGTAACGTCATTTGGTAAAATGGGGAGGGGGGGTGTAAAAACCCTACTATATAATGCACATTTACTTTTGGATGAACACTTAAAATCCTCTCCAATGATGTATATTGATAGATTACAATAATACCAAGCAACCTTGTCAGTTTAGGATTTAAGAGTGATTAATTAGTTAGTCTTTTCCTAGATTAAAGTCTTGTTTGAATTCAAAACTTGATGAAAATAAACAATTCAAACCAAACACATAGTCCTAATTTTATTTTAAATAAAGAGGCATTATGTTGTCCATGTGAAAACATTAATTGGCCTTGTTCAAAATCCATCAAAATCTTGGGAGTCATATCATCCACTTTGGCATAGTTATGCTACCTAATTGAGTCTAGACCTTTACCAAAGTTATTTAAGTCCTTCACTTATAATCTAAATTTAGAATTTCAACTTTATAAGTTCATAGGGTTAATGTGTTAAGTGGATTTACCATTTGCACTAAACTTGAGGGAACTTAGGTTGAATTTCCAATTTTGGTTGAAGGTCATTTTAGACTCATAATCATTGTCATCACTTGATAGACTTAAGCCATTTTGTGCTAAACACTTGAACTTTGAGTCTATGCACCACAACATTTTGAGTTAAGAAAAGTAGTGTTATGTTATCAAAATTGTGGGAAATTATCTTTGCCTTAGAGAGTTTTTAAAACAAACTTTTTTGTCACACCTTTTGGGTAGTGTAGCATAATTAAACTACCCAAAACATTTCAAATATTGTTTCATAGACCCTCTTGCATAGATTTCAAATTTGTTCTTACATTTTTATACCAATTCGAGTGTACTTTTGTGATTTTTTGTCTAGCGCAATTATACTGTTCACTTTTGTCTAGCTTATTTGTCAAAATAACCAAGTTTTATACCATTATTTATGAAAAAATAAACTATCTCTAAAGTGCCTTTTGTTTTATACCTTATACCTAGTTGATCAAGTTCATGTCCAAGAATCAAATTCATAGTGTTTATTAGAAGTGTTTCAAATCCGTTAGATTAAAACTTTCATCTATTTCAAAGTCTAGCTTTTGATGCCTATTTGGCTAAGAGTCCTAGTGCATGCCTTGTTTGAGCCTATCTTTTGACACTATGTTTGGCCAAAAGACCTAACAACTTATAAATTTACAGGATCAGACTGCTTTGAAACACTTTAACCTTAGAGTTTGACATTTTGATTTTTGGTCCATTTACTTGCTTATCTTTATGTGAATAGTGAAATGTTAGATACTTCACGTTAGCTTGTTTCCTCACAAATATTTGCATAAACCTTTTAATCCTTTTGATGAATCTAGACCAAGTTGGAATATCATCTATTTTAGATTTTGTCCTTTTTAGAGTTTGTAGAACTCTTTGACCTTTTATCACAAAGTATTGACTATGGATCCCAACATGTATTCTTATACTCGTAGTGGACTCATAAATAATCTAGGGATTAGTAATGTGGTGGCATAGGAAGAAATGGTGCAAGATCCCTATGTAGATAATATTCCTTATGAGATGGATTATTATTCCTCTTATAATACTCAATTAGGGGCACAAAGCCAAGATCCATTGGTTAACTATTTGGTTAACACACCACCTTATTCATAATAAGACTGATAATAAATTGCACAATACCTAGCTATAATACCTACAATGGATGAGCCAGTTCTTCAACAATCATATTCTATTAATACAGCTTCCACGTATGATCCATTTTTGTTTGAGTGACATTTATTAGAGAACAAAGATGATATTGGTTAGAGCCATAGAGGTAGGGGCCAATTTTCCAACAGACTTCCCCCATGAATATTTACCAAGTCTAGTAAGAATGCCCCACAATATCATTTATGATCAACATGCTTCTTCTAGCAATCCTATGGCTCTAGTCTAAATAACGTATTAAGACCTAATATATCTAATCAAGGCTAAAACTTCATGGAAGATCACTTTAACCAAATGAAGATAGCATATCAAACCTACTTGAATCTAGCACATAATTTCAATCAGATGAACATGGTGAGTAAGCCTCTTATTGACCTAGTTCCTTCAATAGGAGTGTTGATAGAGTTAACTAGACAAGAGAATCTAAGTTCTAACCCATTTATACAAACCACTTTGATAGATAACTTGATGCATATGCTCATTATTGAAGAAGTGTCTTTGGCCTCTACACAGAATAGTGATCCAAATGTAGTGGATAATGTGCAAAAAACTTCCAATCCTGATCAAAGTGGTATTGATGCATAAACAACTAGCCAAAAACATGTGCCTATAGTTAATCCCATGAGTAGATCATCATACTAGGGAATAGGAGTTTCTACATCCCAACCTCAACTGACTATTTCCTCAAGTGTAAAACCTATGAGATTAGGTAATCAAACAATGGTTAATGTCACACCTTAATGATATAATGTGATGAATCCTACTCCTTAATAAGTAAGGAGTAGTATTCGACAACAATAGGCATAATCTAGTGTATCAACATAATAGAGGATAAATACATTGCCACCTCAATCAAGGGTAACTAATGTTCCACCTCACTAGGTAATGATAAACATACCTCTTCAGTCACAAAATAATATGCCAATCCAAAACCAAGCAATGACTAGTCAACAACATACAAATATTGGTTAGCGATAGATGTTGAATCTGCAACCTATTTTCACTTTCCCACAGGGATTCATGTAATAAGGAATTCCCCATGTTTCTCAAGTACCTACTAGATAACCATTGGTTTAAAATGTGCCATAAATTCAAAGATAGGGTCTTGGTCCACATGTTCCCACTCAATAGAAAGGTTCGATTAGTCGACAACATGTCCCATTTCAACCAAAGTAGGCACAATATAGTTATATTCCTCCATCCCAACTACAAAATCCTCCAAGTCAAACCTTTATTACCAACCCAAACTAGAATATCACACAACCAAATGTATAATTTTAAGTACATCCTAATCCACGTATGCATATTCTTGGTCCATTCTCCAACCAAACCAATGTACCCCAACAGGTATTTCCATTATACCCTGGTCAAATTATTCCACTTGTGACCTCCCAACCATCTACCCAAACTAATATTCTCCCTCAAACCAATGTTTCTTCTAGTTTCCTATCCCAATAATTATAATAGATGAAGGATGCAATTGTTGCCACTCAGGATAAAAATAGACTCAAAATTTCAAATTGGATGATGTATGTTCCTATCCATTCAACATAGAGTATTTGCAGATACCATTTCCTAAAAGATACAAATCACTAAAATTTGACAATTACAAAGGGAAAGGTGACCCTAAGGCTCATTTAATTGAATTCTTTGTCATATGTCAACCAATGACATATAGTGACATATACCATTTACTATTTTTTCCAAGGAGCTTGGCTGGACAAGCCTTGGAGTAGTTTTTGAAGTTGCCCAAAAATTTAGTAATAGATTTTGATGATCTTTTTGATAAGTTTGTGTATCATTTTTCCTATAATCTTGAGCATGAGATTTCATTAATGGACTTAACACAAGAAAATAAAAAGGTTGGTGAGAGTTTTTCAAGTTATCTATAGTGATGGAGAGCCCTTTCAATCCATATCACCCATATTTTACTAGATAAAAAATTAGCCATTATGTTTACCAAAAATTTGCATATTTAGTTTATCATATGGAACTACAATGTGCACATACTTTCAAAGAGATCATTTATAAAGGTTTTTTGATTGAGTGAGTGCTCACCAATAAAGGAGTCATCAATATTAATTCAACTAATCAAAATTAAGGTACCAATTAGGGAAATGACCAACATCAACATCTCATTCAAGCACAAGCATCACAATCGACATAGACCAATAACCAAGAAAGACTGAAGCAATTCAATCACAATAGGAATGTTTTGAGAAATGGAGTAACTGAATCCCATCATGTCCAAATTGTGTAAACATCATCTTCACCATCTTTTTAGCTTACTCCTATCTAGAAATATCTCTAATCAATGTCGTAATCTCAACAACCAAGACCTACATAACAAATACAGTAGCCTTTACCATTGCAAACCTCTCTTAGGAGAACTGTGCCTATACATCATATCTTTAGTGACCTAGGAGAACCTATTGAGTTTGTATTTCATAAGCTTTCTATCACTAATCTAATTAGTTGGCCTATACCAAAGCATTATTTGTAAGGCATTCCTTATCCTGATTGGTACCATGAAAATGAATTCTCTAACTATCATTGGGTCAATGGGCATAATCTATGAAGATGTGTCTAAATCAAGCATTTAATTGAGAATATGTTGGAGAATGAGGAGATAACATTGGATAATGGTTCTTCCACTTCCAATCAAACTCTTTGAATTTATCAAAAACCTTTTCCTTGACATAACAATCAACAACAATAGCCAATGCAGCAATAAAATCAATAGTATCAAAATCAAATGCCAAACTAGTATAATTAACAAAATCAATAGTAGAACCCATGATGATAGAACAATGGAAAAAACTAAGGTTATAATAGTAACAATCAATAAACCTACCATGCATTTGCACATGACTACAATAGGGTTGTAGGTCATATTGCAGGGGTTAGGGTTAACACCATCTCCATTAATCCTATACCAAGCACTAATCAACCTAGACCATTGCTAAACAAAAACATTCAGCTAAATTACATGGATAATCCTTCTTTAACCTGGGAGTGCATACAAGCAAACTAGGACTTCCCCTTTTAGACCTTATATCGATAACTTGTCTTTGCCACATGACCACATATGAGTGCACCGATAATTGAGACTTGTTTCATCTGGTCGCACACCATTCCCAACATTTGTTAGCAAAAATGATCTAGTATTTAATCTAGATTGTGAAATCACAACTTGAAGGTCAAATATTACTATCTCAAGCCCATAACCATTTACCACTTTGCCTATCATCTAGCCAACTATTTACCCTCAAAATAAACCATTCACTCCTGACCAAGACAAGAGGTTTGATATTATGGAATAATTGTAGAAGACACTAGCACAAATTTCTATTTTAGATTTGTTGTGAATGTCAATAATCCACAAGGCCATCTTAAATGAGTTTTTGACCCAATTCACTATTGCTAGTGACATATCCCTTGATAAATTTCAAGCTTTGGTTGGACACCTAGCTCCATCCCAACAAGTCACATTTAACCAAAGCGATATGTCTTCCCTTGGCCCACTCCATGATAATCCATTATACATAGAATTTCATATAAGATGGCATAAAGTGAAACATGTCCTTATAGACAATGGACCAGGCCTCAACATATTGTCTCTAAATCTCATCAACCTTCTTGGGTACAAAATGGTAGATCTCCAATTAGAAATGATAACCATCAAAGCCTATGATAATTAGGAAAGAGAATCACAAGGCACTATTATTTTACTAGTTATCATTGGGCCTTTGACCCATGACATAATTTTCCATGTACTTGATCTTGAGTTATCATACAATATGCTTTTAGTCAGGCCGTGGTTACATGAGATTCATGTAGTCCCATCAACGCTGCACTTATGTGTCAAATTTTAGCACTCAGGGATGGAAGTGAATATTCCAAGAGATTTACACCCATATGAACATTGTAAACATCTTGAGGCCAAATTTCAAAGCTACAATTATCAATACAACATGAATCCAAGTTCCAAGTAGGATACAAGAAATGCTATACTTATTGATCCTTCACCAGATCATTACATGGATCCTAATACCTTGGATTCCCTTTCCCACATGCCACCTCCTGAAACTTCTAATCATTTCACCATTTTAGATAATGGACTGGGAGAGTATGTGACCCATGATATATTTCATATTGCCAATATTCCCTAGAATTTGAAAATCTTTGGGTGACCTAAAGTCACTCCACATATGCATTGGTAACCAAAAAAAAAATATAAGGTCCCTACCACATTTGTACTAACATCTGGCCTAGAACCTGATCCTTTTGAAGGGGATGAATCATGGTTAAACAATGACAACCAAGTTGATTTTTATAAAAGTACAAAGTATCTTATTCCCAATAGGATCATGGAGCATCATAATTATGAAGGAAGAGGCCTCAAATTAAATTAGCAAGGAACCATCGAGCCAATTTCCATGACTAAGTATGAAAGACCTTATGGACTTGGATTTAAACTACCTGGAGGTGACCCCACATATCTTATTCAAACTCTATCACCAATGACTAGTGAGGATGAAGCTGATAGTGAAGTAGAGTCTGATCATAGCCTCATCTTTGATGACCTAGCTAAAATCAACTTGTTTGATAACAATGTTATTTGTACCCTTACCTTGGCTATTCATCGCAACCCATTGCCATTATATTATCCCTAACTAATAGATTGGGACCAACAAGAATCTAGTCTACTAATTGATGAGTTAAAAAAAGGTTGAGGCATTATGTGACTTCTTAGGCCTTAGAGACAACATCCCATTAGGAGATCACAAGTTAAGATTCTCAATTACATTGGATCCTATAGCCTATTTTGGAGAGTGAGTGAACAACCTTAGCCAAAAACAAATAAGCAAAACATTGAGGTCCCAAAGTGAAATTATCTTTGAGGCACTTTCTAACCAAGGAAAAATTGAAGATAAAGGATATTCTAATGGTGAAAACCTATTTTAGGTGCCATTAGATGGGGGTGTTTATTCTTCTTCAAATTTAGACCAAAAGACCACCAATGATGAACTTTCCTGTGGATCCGAGTTTAGCTTTAAGCAACAAGTATTTGATCAAATTCTTCAAGAATTTATAACTATTTTTGTCACATGGCTAGATCTTCCATTAGGGGAATCAGATTCATCATGCCTAGGAGAAGTTGAAGAGCAAGTCCTAATAGAGGACCCTAACATAATCTAATAGTTCAAGTCATTGCCTACTATCCTAGAAGATAGTTTGACCCTTGTAGTCAAAGATATAACAGAGGTAAATATCAGGACTCCATTAGACCTAAAATGGATAAAATTAGGTGCATCCCTCACTAAGGAGGAACATGAAGTATTTACAACTCTATTGAGAGAATTTGTAGATATCTTTGCATGGGGCTATTCTGACATGCCAGTTTTATACCCCACCTTGGTTCTACACCACCTTGTGGTTAATCTTGATGCCAAACTGGTAAAAAAAAAGATACATAAGATGCATCCTCACATTGATGTATTGTTAAATAAAGAGTTGGAAAAAATATTATAAGTAAGATGTATCCAATCTATTGACTACTTAGAATAGATCTCTAATGTGGTACCTGTTAGTAAAAAAATTGAACGGATCAGAATTTGTACTAATTTTCAAGACATCAACAAAGCTTGTCCTAAATATGATTTTCCATTACCTAATATCAACATGATATTTGACTCCATGGCTGGTTATGAAATTCTTTCACTCATGAATGAATTTTTAGGATATAACTAGATCAAAATAACACCAAAAGACCAACATAAAATTGTGTTCACCACTCCATGGGGAACATTTTGTTATTAGGTAATGCCTTTTAGCATTAATAATGTTGGAGATACATATCAAAGGGCTAGGACTATCATATTCCATGATATGATGCATGATATTATTGAAGACTATGTCGATGACATATTAGGAAAATCCAAAACAAGGGCCAACCATCTAGTAGTGTTGCATACGATATTTGAAAGATTATGGGATTACAAAGTCAAAATCAATCCAAAGAAATATGTGTTTAGTTTAATTTTAGGAAAATTAATTAGCTTCATCATTTCTCATAGAGGTATTAAAGTCGATATGGATAAAATTCATGTTATAACCAATATGCCACCACCAACTAATTTAAAGCAACTTCATAGTTTGTAGGGTAAGATCCAATCAATTTGATGCTTCATCTCTCAGTTCATAGACAAGTGACATCCATTTACACACCTTCTGAAAAAGGGAGTTGCATTTCACTAAGATGATCTTTGCCAAATGGTTTTTCAATAACTCAAAGACTATCTTGTTAATCTACCTATTTTATCACCTCTTATGTTGGCAAAGCCATTCTTGTTATACCTATCAGCTACCAACCATGCTCTGGGTGCACTCTTGGCTCAACATGATGACAATGAAAAAGAGTATGTTTTATACTATAAAAATTGTACCTTGGTTATATATGAGCATAACTATGCACCTATTGAAAAAGCTTATCTGGCCATGGTCTTTACAGCTCAAAAATTGTACCATTACATGTTAAATAATAAGACCCTGGTCATTTCAAAAGTAGATCCAATCAAGTATCTACTATCTAAAATATATTTTTAAGGTATAATGACTAAATGGATCATGCTTCTCAGTGAGTTTGACATAGAGTATGTAAATCAAAAGGCAATCAAGGGATAAGTTCTTGAAGATCAACTTGTGGAAGCACCTCTCACAAACACACAACCACTCAAATTTAAATTTCTTGATGAATCCATAGTGATAATAATTGACACACCCCTTAATGAACATCCCTAGAAGATGTATTTTGATGGTTCATTTACTGCACATGGATCGTGGGTGGGCCTAGTATTTATTAGACCATAGGGGGATTTGATCCTTAAATCATTTAGAATTAGATTTTCTTGTAAAAACAACATGGCTAAGTATGAAGAACTTGTTGTAGGACTTTGACAGGTAGTGCATTGAAACATATCTCATCTCCAAGTTTATGGTGATTCTCATTTAATCATCAATCAGGTCATAGATCATTTTTAGACTAAAGATGATAAGTTGGTTCGATATAAAGCCATGGTCGACATTTTTAAGCAATAAATTGCCAACATTTAGTTTGAGCACATACCAAGGGCTAGTAATAGAACTATATATGCCATGGATAATATTGGCTCTTTGATTCAACAAATAGATAAAGCTAGAGAGTATCAGTTCCTTGTCGATAGTTTGTCAGCACTAGATCATGAACCTTCAATTTTTGCAATGATTTATGATATTATTGGTCTTAACTAGTTGGTACTTAGAAATTTACAAATAATTTCATGACCAATTTATACCACCTAGCCTATCTTAGTAATAAACCAAAGCCTTCATTCATCATTCCACTCTACTTGGATCCACCCTCTACATTCACAGTTTTGATAGAACTCTACTTCGTTGTTTAACTTTCGTAGAGTCTACACTAACATTAAGAGAAGTTCACAAAAGAGTATATATATCTCATTCTAATGGGGTAATCCTATCCAAAATATCTTTCATACTAGTTATTATTGGCCCATAATAGATGCAAATGCCACTACATATGTAAAAAAATGTGATAAATGTCAATGGCATGCTAATTTGATTCATGCCCCAACAAAAACTCTGAAACAGATGTTAACACCATGGCCATTTTCTATATGAGGACTTGAACTCATTGGGAAGATCAACCCTACTTCATCTGATGACCATAAACATATCCTTACCACCACCGAGTATTTCACTAAGTGGGTTGAAGCTATACCCGTCACTTACGTGACTAGAAAGCAAATTTCCAAATTCATCTTCAACCATCTCATTTGACACTATGGTATCCCATCTAACATTATATTTGATAATGGAAGATCATTCAAGAACAAGGATGTAGATCAGATATGTACTGAATATAACATCACACAACATTTTTATATAACTTATTACCCTCATGGTAATGGCCAAGCTGAGGCATCCAACAAAACTATTGTCAATATTCTTCAAAATATTATCAATGATGTCGGTCATGATTAACATTTGTAGATATTCCCTACCCTTTGGGAATACCATACTAATCATTGTACCCCTACATGAGCCACTTCATACTCACTTATTTATGGTACTGAAGCCATCCTTCCCATTGAGTTCAAATTGCCTTCACTATGCATCTCTTTCAGGCATGTCATGGATGATCATGACTATCGAGTAGCTTTCCTATAAGAGCTAGACCTACTTGATGATAAATGCATATCTACGCTCAAAAATCTTCAAGTATATCAAAACCGACTCAAATGACACTATAATTAGTGTGTTAAGTATAAAACATTTGAACTTGGTGATCTTGTTCTTAAAGAAAACCAAAATAATACCATAGCTAAGAAGAAGCATAAAGGAACATTCAAACCAAATTGGATAAGGCCTTTCATCATTACTACAGATTATGGATCAATAGTATATAGGCTTACCACACCAGATAGAGATGAAATTCTTGAGCTGATGAATATTATTCATCTCAAGCGATACTATGCTTGAGAGTTAAGGTATATTATCTATAAGGACTATTTCAATTATGCCATTTTATCACTATTATTCTTTGTACAAATATCATCCTTATTCATCCTCTTAGCCATTTTAAAGCCTAGCCCATTTTAACTTGGTTTTTTCCATTCATTATGCATTTTCAGCATCCAAGTATTTGATTAGTTTCATCAGTTAGTTCATGTACTTGAGACAAAGCTCATAGTTTGGAGTAGTGTGGTAGAAGTTTTGGCAGTTGCATCCTACATTTGTTATTCCTTTCTTATCACCAGTCTAGTTACTAATTATAACCGCCTTTGAGAAACTTAGTACCATAAATCCATGCCATTTTTTCCTACTTACAACTACCTATGGGCAAACTAGGGGCAACATTTGTTTATTAAGCCTTGGTGTACCAACTTGCCACTTCCTATGTCATACTATGCCTGTTTACCATCTGTGCCTATTTTGTTTGAAATGACTACTACACTAGTCAAATTTCTCTACTACAGGGTAGAAATATAGTGACTTGAGGTCCTACTCTGGGACTCTATAGGTAGCACTCAATACTTGTTTAGGTCAACTCTGTCACCCTTTTCCCCATGCTATCACCATTTTGTGAGCAACCTAAGCCATGCTCTCACCATTTTGTGAGCAACCTAAGTTTGAACTATCTCATCAATTTGTGAGCTTGAACCATTTAGTGTCTCATCATTCTCAATTGAGTTGAGACACTCCAAAATAATTCTAAAAATATTTTTAAAATCATTAGAAAAGAATAAAAAACATAGACCACTTCTTTGCTTTAATAATTTTGGGAACCTTACTAGGTTACAAGAAAATCACTTGTCATTTAGTTTCTCCATCATTTTTGGTATGTACTCTCATGTACTTACCATTTTTCAAGACCATTCCTCTTCTTCTATCACATCCATTCTATTTTTTCCCTTAGTTATCACATTCTTCCCATTCTCTGGGAGAACTACATTTGGTCTGACATTTTTTTATTGGATATTACATCCATGGAACTATGTAGGCAACATCCACTTGCCTAGTGCATATGGAGACAACTTGGCCACCCCTTCATTTTTTTCTATTTCCCCCATTTTTTTTGTTTGTTAAAGTTGTCACCTATTTTCTAGGGGCATTATTCGTATGGTTTCTTTTGAGTGTCTCTTTGTTGTTTTATTTATGTGCCTATTTGTTTGCTTTTAGCACTGTTGCCTTGATTTAGTTTATGTGTGTTCATTGGGTGATTCCTTGCCCACACTTATACTTGAATCCATCCATATTCATATGTTTACATTGTCATCATGATTTCTATCATTGGTGCATTATTTTCTATTGAGTATTGGATTATAAGATTCAATCCTTATGCATATTTTGGCCAAGTCCTCATGATGTTATACCATGATGCCTATCGACATGTGATACAACAAACCTCATCTTCAAGAATTATATTCAAAAATGGTGGCATATCTTTGTCACCAACATCCTAATTTAATCCCAATCATATCCCAAATAGAGTAATTAACCAAGAAAGAATTTCAACCTTTATTAGTTGAGATGAGCATCTCCCTACTAGTAGGTTGTTCCAATTCATTATTACCCTCTATGTTAAATTATCATCATCCTCAGCCAAGTTTATTTTGTTTTCCATAATCGAGATTCAATGATTATAACCACCTATGGGCAAATCATTGCACACCATCCCACCCATATTTCTCAATGATTATAACCACCTTTGGGCAAATCATTATGTTGCCGCCACTTTAATTTTTTTTCCCATACAAAGGCATGTTATTCTCTTGTTTGTCTATCCTAACCGGGGCAACTCCATCTTCTTAATGATTATAACAACCTTTGGGAGAATCATTGTGTTATCATACCACATTGCCATTATTAGGGTATAATGTTTATAACCACCTTTGGGCAAACCATTGTATATTGTCCCACTTGCATTCTCAATTAATTTGACTATTTTTTCAATATCATTATATTTTCACCCCATCATCTTTCCTTTCTTTGGTCCCCCTGTTTCACTTCTTTCTTTTTGAGGGACCATTTGCTGACCTACTTGTGCCAACTATTCCCTCGAGGGGGTATCATACAGTTAGTTTATCATCATTGTACTTTTAGGCATACATGACCTTTTCATTATTTGAGAAGATTTTATTATGCTTATAGATTACAATGCCTTCCCAAATAAGGGCAAAATATAGACACCTAAATTTGATCACCGATAACCTCCAACCAGGCTTTTAACCAATTTCCACCTAAAATGCATAATTTGGCCTAAAAACACTAAAACATATTAAATGAGTTGAAATTGAGATATTCAAGTGCCAATTTTGGCTAGAGTATCATTAAATGGGGCAATGCAATTTATAGGCTAGCTAACTTTGATCAGATCATTTTGAGTCAAAGTGTCAATTTTGCACCTAGGTGATCTAGATTGCTCTTTCCTATCAAATCTCTTACACAAGATGTATGCCTTTGTTATTTTTTGTCAGTAACATCCTAAATGGGATAATAAATCCAACACATCTGACATCACCTTCTAATTCTAATTCAATCAAATTTTGGACCAATAACAAGACATTCTGATCAATTTGAGTAATTTGTCCACAAAGTGCTTAATCATGCTTAGAGCTAATTAAACGAAAAAAGATTCTAATCAATAATTCCATGGAAGCTTATTGAGTACTTATTTTTATAAATGAATATGGAATATCTGCATCATCAAGTGACCTTATTTCTTAGGGAGACATTCATAGGCCATACATGCCACAAATATCATGATTCATGCCCTCTATGCCTCATCAATGCCTTCCATGATGCCCTCCATGCCTCTTAATTTCCACTTCTTCCAATGTCATAATGAGGATAATTACAAACCTAGTTCCAAAAATTGAATTAATCCTCAACCACACGTCTCAATCTTAGGTTGGATGATTTAGGTTGATTCTAGACATTCTCAAAAATCTATAAATAGGAGGCCTCACCACGTGAATTTTAAGACATGATTATGTAAAGTCATAATGCAGAGTTGATTACAAAGCTTTAATCACCTAGTGTTACCATGCCAAATTGATTCCAATCCAAGCTAAGCCACAAGCCAAAGGTGCCAAGGAGAGATGGAGGTAGCCAATATTCCTTTGATGAAGACTTCATGAGTACAAGCTGAACAAACCACTACAACAAGCATTTTGGAACTTCCAAGGAAGGTAAAAAAAAGGTTTCTTTTGCATTTTAGTTGTGTGTTTTATTCATGTTTATTAACTAAGCTTTCCCTAGTGTCTGGGCCTAGAGATGTTATGCTATTTAGTGTGTTTCTTTCATTTTGTTTTCATATTGGAACTAACACCATAATAACCATCCTTTCTTGAGTCAAATTCCTAGATTCACAACTAGTACTAATACCCTTGTAGTTATCTCAAGTGTTTTTTCTCATAACAAGAGAATTTAGAGATTTATAACTTATAAATCTAACTCATTGAGTTATATTTGTAAGCTTCAATCCTACATTATATTTAGTATTTAAATTAATTACAATTGTATTATTGTTAGAAATCAAGAATAAAATATGCATTATTTAAATGTTTTCTCTCAATCAAATAATGAAAAATAATCATAAAAACCAAACATATTTATTAAGGATTTGAATTCAACCAATAAGTCTTCTACTTCAATCCTAACAATAAGAAAATCATAACATGTTCATAATCATTCAATAACCAAAACATATGCATCCAACAAGTCAACCTTGACTTTAATAAATAATGACAATTCATTATCAAAAACTTACTAATCATAACACACACTTGTAATGATCAACTTGGAAAATTTTTTCCATGATAATATCAAATTCAAACAACAAAAATAATGACCTTATAAATAAAATAGACATATTCATATTTCAACCAGGGTCAACTCCATAATTACCAAATAAAACTTATTGACCTATAACAGACACAAAGACCCATTCTCTGTTTTGAAAAATAATTCAAGAAACCCAAATAATTACATATAAAAACAAGTTTAAAAACCTATTCATTACTTTTATATACCATGTTTTTGACTCAAAATAAAATCTATCTATGATTGAATCGAGAAGCACTATGGTCAAAAAGTCATGGCCACTCAAAATAACAACCCACATTAGACTTCCATAAACAAGTCACAATGCAATAAAAAATAATCATTTCCTTCTCTATGCATGTGGCCATAAAACCTTATAAGTATTAAAAGTAAACCCTACATGGTCTAAAAAGAGTTTGAACAAATAAAACAATCCATAACCATTATTTTTTATATCATGACCACAACCATAATGGCATTAAACAAAATAAAAACACATACCCATATTTTTAACCCTATAGGTTGGGTTAGGGTTTTAAAATAAAAACTCTTTTCTATTTGCACATGATCATAACTTAACGATTACATGGTTTGAAGAAAAAAATGAGAATCTAAATCAAAACCCTACCCTAAGTTAACAAGAATTTTTAATTGTTCAAACATAAAACATAAATTGACCCATTTGTATTCAAAAATCATAAATACCATTCACACCCATGCTATCAAAACCCAAAATAATTTAAAATATAAAATTTACTTGAAGACTACAACTTAAAAAGGAAAATGGGATTCAAAATTTCTTGCCCAGCTCACCATCCAAGCCTTTCCATGAAATCCCCTTACATGCAAGTGAACAAGTCAATTCCACTTAAGAAACCCCAATGTAATATAAAAATCCAAAAATTCCTCTTCATGGTCAACAAGACAAATAGGTTTATGTAGTTAAAAATCCATTATAAGCTCATAGTGTTCATGAAACCAATTGCCACATTATTTCTTTTGACCGCCATTTTCCAAAATATTTGGCAGACTTTCCTCATGTGTTGGGATCTCTAAATGAAACCTATTAGGGTTTGGAAGTCTCCTAAATTGATTGCATGGAAATTAAAGATAATTACACATTCCAATGTTTTTTACCAATCAAGAAAACATTGACTAATGCCACATCCATGATACTTTTTGACCCTTCTCTTTCCTATCCAAGCCAAGATTTGGTTGATTCAAACATTACCGATAAGGAGTCCCCAAACCATGCTTACACACAAGAATTCAAAGATTAGTGACCTTCTTTCAAACTTAAGAAAAATATGCAACAAGACTAAGTAAAGTGCTTAATGTCACTCAAGAGTTGCACAACTATGTCAATCAATTAAAATTGACTAAGGACTCAAATCAAGTTGTGCACTCAAATTCAAATTGTAGTCAAATAACAAACAACAAAATCAAGTCAATTAGGAGTAGCAACATGCAAGTAAATGAAAAGACATTTATAGCTCAGTTTTTTAACTATAGATTCACTATTTTCTTTCCATTCAATTTATTGGCCCCACTCAACTACTCAGAGCCACATTCCAACCTAGCTCATATCATGTACCTACAGTCAAAACAAACCATTAACAACATTCATACTACACAAGAGTAATGAATACAATAATAACATTAAATAATAATACAACTGCAATAAATAATGAATTAGTAACTCATTGAACATGAAATATCCAATGCTAAAATGAAATGCATAATAGATAGCTATCTCAACAACATCATAATGCATCAAATCATATATCACAGAACTATATCACAACACTAATTTAAATAATCATAGCCAAATAGTTCATAACAAAATAACTAAACAACAAGTGAAATAAGTGTAGAAAATAGGGTCATGACAAAAACTTTGTAATATTGAGTGATTTAATCACCTCAACCATATTAAAATTGAATGAACTATTGTAATAGATTGGCTCAATATAGTCTACAAAAGTACATCTTGGGTATCATAAAAGTACATCCTAATGGGTGATGACATTACCTGAGAGTGTTTTGAAATTTGAAACTAATTTGTATTTTACAATATTATGTGTGAATTTCATAACATCTTCACCTTAGATATGTTTAATGTTGAAATTATGTATAACAATGGTACCAATGTATAAAATTATGCCATAACTATGAATCTAAATCATATAATTGTGTGTTTTGGCTAATTTTGAAACTATAGAAGTGTGGATAACATTATTTCAAAGCATACCCCCACTATATATGGATAAATATAAAATTTAAAATAAGTACCAATGTAGGACATGTTTCTATCCTTCACTTAATCTAAGTGTGTTGAATACTTAATAAGTGTGGCAAACATGCTTCCAAAACATGCCTCCAATGAATCTAAAACTATGAATGTGTGTTATCCCTGCATATATGACATGCCCCCACTAAATATAAGAATTCATATAATTACAAATAATGAATGAGTGTGGAGAACACACTTCCAAAGCATGCCCCTACTGAATCTAAAAACTGATATAAGTACCAAATATTGAATGAGTTTGGAGAACATGATTAAAACGTATGCCCCCACTAAATTTCAAAATTATGTCATATATTAGGAACATGCCTTGTTGGATATTTATCAATGATGTCATGATTATGTCATGGATGTGTCTAGGTGAGTGGATGAAGTGCCTTGATAGTCTAAGTAATAATGATGAAGTGTGCAATATGTTTATCCTAGTACGCTTGAAGTAAGCTTGGTTGATATTTAGAGTTTGTCTATTTAGAGATTTTTAGGGATGAGTTTAAATTATTGAGAATGTGTAATAGGTTCTATCAAAGGTCAAGGATGATTAGAGATAGTGTGTGTATAAGTGGAATTCATTTGGTATTCCATAGTTTTCATTTAAACATTTTAGGTCCAATGGTAGAAAATTTGAGTAGGTAATTTGATGACATCATAATTGAAATGTGTTAATTAATCAAGGGGATTTAGTCACATGTTTGTGATCACATTAGTCCCAAGTTGCTATGGTCCAAGTCTCAAGTCATGAGATGAAGCACAATCAAAGATATGTGGGTGAAAATTTGGGCTCTTAGGAATTTTGATAGTGAATTTTTTATGTTCAAATAGAGCCAAGTAAGCATGTTGATGATGTTAGAATTAAAATGCATGGAGGTTTCAAGAGGAAATTTTCACATGGTTTTGTTTAGTATTGTGCCTAGTTTTATGCATTGAATTTTAGGTCATGCAATGAAGCGTGACAAAATATATGCAAGTGAAAAGTTGGGATCCTAGGTTGTTTGATAGTGTTTTCCCATACCTATCCAAATTTGTTTATGGCAAGAAAATTTGAGTAGGCATTTTGATGTAGTCATATTTCTCATGTGTGGTAATTTTAGGAAAATTTGATCATATGGGTTTGTTTAGTTTTGTGCATAGTTGATATGCTCTAAATTTTAGGTCATGTAATGAAGCGTATCAAAAGTTATACATTTGAAAATTTGGATTTCTAGGAATTATAGGCATAGTTATCACTATGGAAAAAAATCTAAGTGATTAAATTAATGGTGTTATATCTCTTACGCATAAAGGTTTTATGATTTTCTTAATACATAGTTGGTTTCCTCTTTTAAATGAGAACATATGCTCCAAATTTTAGAATATGTGTTTGAGTGAAGCAAAAGATATGAAGGTGAAAAGTTGACCTTGTAGATATATTTAAAATGTTCCCATAATTAGTCAAATTTTCACTAGATAAAGTTTGGGAAACTCTCAAAGATATCGATGAAGCACGTTTGCTCCAAGATGTCAAGAAGTAGTGAGATGAGGACAAGTGTTCAAAGTTTAACGTTGCTCACAGGTAAAGATCAAGGTTATTCTAATATCTAATGGTTAATGAATGTTTTTACATATATAAATAAATAGTGCCTATTGATCAAGATGATTTTAAGGCGTCCAATGTTTAACATAGATAAAGATGGAGCTATGTATATGAGATCGACAGAGCACATTAAATCAAATAGTCAAGATGAATATCTAATGATGAGTGATGAAAGGTAACGGTCAAGCTATTTCAAAGAAGATTGATGATGTGTGTTTAATTTGAGTAGAGAGGAAACAAGATGTAGATAAAGTGGTCGATGTTTAACGGTGATTGTTAGCATTTGAATATTCGAATTTGCAAAGGGAAAAACTAGTACTCAGTATTTTGTCCATAACTTTTGATACAAAATGAATTTGAAGGTGATGTAAAAATAAAAATTGTAGAGGAATCCATGGAAAATATAAATAACCTATTTTTAAGGTCTCAATTTTTTTATAGTCAAATATATTTAGCACCAAAGTTGACTGTGTTTGATTGTGTTCTGCAAGTGACCTAAGAAGGATGTTTGTGCTTATTTGAAAATATCTAGATGTTTCATGATGTCTTAACTATTGGAGAGTGTTTATGACTCCTTATGGATGATCTATATGGTATTTTCATGTTTTACCAATCAATATTTTATATGAATAAAGGCTTAGAATTTGACTATGTTTTTGTTTATGATGTTCTAGTACACAAGACCAATGCTTGATTAGATTGACCATACACAGATATGAGCAGAGTTTATTGTGATCATTTGAGGAAGTTCAAGGGTTCATGTGAAGTGGACCTATGCATTTTAAAATGGTATTGTGTTATTTTTTTACTTGATTAAGTGCTAAATTGGTGAATAAGTCTCCATGAGACCTATAAGAGCTACAATGGCTTGATTGAAAGGTGTAGCTGCTTAAGGGTGACCCATAAATGCTATGGATAACCTATAAATATTGTTTTGAGTTGTGTATTGATATGAGAGAAGCCTTAAATGTTAAGTAAAGTCTAATATCCAACCAAGAATTTGTTTATCATGAAGGCTTTATATATAGTGAAATTAAGAAGATTATTTATGGGCTTGTGTGATAGTAGTGAGCATTAAAGTGAAGAAGAGAGGAGATATAATGTGTCTAGTGGATGGGTTGATGATTAGATAATATTGAGGACTATGCATATAACCTTTATTTAATATTTTAGATGTAATAATAGTGCTCTTACAAGTTCAAGATGAGTGAAGAGGTCTAAGTTGATCGAAAAGGATGTTTTGGATGCTTTGTGGATGAGTGAAGGGTGGATGATGTTTGTGTGAGCTTGATTGTTGATTTGAGAGGTATATTAAAGTGTGGTCTATGTGGATAACCCCATGGTAATTTTTTTTTTGATATAACTATTGTAGGTTTATAATCATGAGAAGTATGGAGTGATCCAAAAGGTGGTTTTTAGATGCATTATGAGTGTGTAAAGAAGTGAAGGAGGTTGTGTTATCAGGTGCCCATCATCAAGTGTTGAATATATAAATTAAAAGGTGGAGGTTTTCATGTCATAAGAGGTTATAAGGACTTGATCTTCCTTAGGGGTATGGGATCCTTAAGAAATAGGTGTTTCACTAAAGGCCTTAGGTCAGAAGAACTTGAGAAAGATTGTTGGTCAGCATGACTTGACCAAAAGGTGATTATAAGGACTTGATCATCTTATGGGTAGATGATCCTTATCAAATTTATGTTTCACTAAATCCTGGTCAAAAGGACTTGATCAGTCCCTTGTTTTTAATCTCTTATAGGACAAGTAGTCCATGTGTTGTAGGCTTAAGAGTGGGTTTTATTCTCCATGAAGGTTTCCTATGTAGATGATGTGTTGATGTGTTGTATGATCTTATTCATGATTTGGATGAATGTTATTTCATGTTTATGTTGATATATCAAGTTGATGTATGATGGAATGGTTTTAAAATTGAACCTGCATTCTTGTATATTGATTCACCCACCCTCTCAGTAGCTAATTCTAACATGCATTTATGAAATGCCCCCACTAATATTCCTCCTTTAAGGTGATGTAATAATATAAAATTGTAGTTGTCTCACCTTAAAGGATAAGGGAATTATATAATATGTGAATTTAACCATATAACATATAGAAGGACATGTCTAGGTAAATATTTATTTAAAGCACATAGAACAATGTGATCAAATGGAGGCCTAAGATGCATGATGAGGATCATGGAAACATATAGATAGTAATAGTACAAGATAAATAATCAAACCAAACACACACTTAAGATTACTTAAATCAAATTAAAAGGCCATGGTCCAAGGATACTACAAACTAGGGGCATGTTCAAGTATTGCACAATCAAAGGGACATGATTTAATCAAATGTATATAAAAACAAGGATGAAATATTTAAATGTCCATATAATAAACAATGACATATTCAAATGTCAAAGAAAGCATACATAGGCATAGGGGCCACAAATAAAGGAGCATATTTAAATTATTGAATAAGCAATACAATAGTAAGGAAATACACTCAAGGAATTGCTTAAAGGAAAGCATAAAAAACCAATATAAACATGTCATAATAGCCCATGGATCAAATTTGTTATCAAAAAATGTCAAGTGTATAACATATCAACTACCCCATGTAAGATATATTCATAGATAAAGGCTTGTGTAAGTATGTATATGAGCTCAAAACATGATAATGTAGAGTGACCATAGAATGCTATAACCTGTGAATATCATGATCATAGAGGTGTATTCCCCCAATGTCCATATGACATGCGTAGAGGAATAACCCAACATCTAAAAATATGAATAGATCATGTATCTATGTATGCCTTTATCACACTCAAGTAGAAGCATGATGCACATGTGTATGTAAGAGTAACTGATATGCCATCCATCAACATGAAACTAATACATAGATGCCAAGGAGCCAATAGAACATGGTTTCTATTGAAAGTGTTTTTATGTTTTTAATTTTTTGGGTACTTTTGGAATATGAAATGGGAAATATATCCTATGATCCCATCTAAATGTTGATCATATACATCTCCCCACTATAAATCTAGTGTAATATTCTAGTGACATTGTTGAAGTGCATCTAGAGGTACAATATATATCATTGTAGTGTTTGTGATGCTTTGAGTATGTAAAATATGACTCTATGGTCTTGGAGAAATAGTATGAGTAATAAGATTAGGGGTTCATGGAGCCCATCATTGAGTGTTATGTGGTTTCTTTAAAATAACAATAATAGGAACATGTGAAGGTTCTTTGGAATCTGAACATGGTGCTTAGTAGATGGGGATTTCATGTAATCCATTATATGTCTTTTTTGTAATGGTCTCTTAAGTATTGGACTCATAGTAAAGGGAATCATTTTTTGTTTACCTTTTTGTGGTGGATTAACATTAGTAGGTTTGATAGTTAGATGCCTAAGTATAAATTTATTTTATTCAATAAGATCTCATATGGGATTATTAAAAATATAATTACTTGATTGGCATGAACTTATTTAATACACCATGAACTATAGAAGGTATTTATCAAAATATATGGACCAAAGATCTTCCCAATAAAATACAAAAGATGCCTTTGCAAGGTATAAATGAAATAGTAGTAACCACATGTGTAGGTCTGACTTGTAAAGGTAGGTCAATCTTGCCAATAACCTTATAGGAGGTCCCATCAAATGCTTAACTGATCTAGTAGAAGGATGCAAATAATAATGAGTATAACCAAAGTACATAAGTAATGTCATGGTGAAAAATTTCCTACTTTCACCATTATCAATCATAACACTATGTATAGGGAATTTATCAAGGTTTACTTGAATGAATAAAGAATGAAGATCTTATTCATCATCCTTAGTCTCACTTTCATAAAAATAAATATAAGGTATCTAAACCATAGGAGGTATATGTCATGTCTAAGTACCTATAATCCCATCTAATGGGTGCCCATAATGTGATGGAGGAGGATGTGCATTATATTCCATTTGAACTTGTGGTTCCTTCTTAGAATAGTCTTACAAAGAATTGTTAAATATATTTTATTGTTATTGATCATTAGGTTATGACCCTAATTCATTTGGAACATCATCAAATGTAATCTTTTGGTCATAAATAAGGTCTTGTATTATATGCTTCAAGGTAAAACATATATTTGAATAATGTCCTAGTCCCTGATGATAATCACAATAAGCATTTGCATCATATCCTTTTCGTATATGTCTATTTATATCAACCTTTATAGGATGAGGGAGAGATATAAGGTGACACTCTACAAACCATAGGAGTAGTGAGGTGTGAGACTCAAATAAGCATGTAAATTATCTCTCTAGTACATTAGATATGACAAGTCGATTAGGCTACTGTTAAACTATATTAATTATGGTGGTTGTTTCCTTTTTAGGCTCAATATGTTTTACCATATAACTTGGTCTAATTGTAAACTTGGTACTAGGTGTAGATGAAGTTGGTATATTTGATATATACTTGAGCTTATTCAATGAAATAATCTTCATTTCATGGTGTTGTACAACATGGCATTGTTAATCAAAAGATTTAAACTTCTAAAAAATAATTGACTCATGTAAAGGAGCTATCAAAATTTTCTTGAATACGTCTTTCAACTCCTTATCTTTCATAGGATTGATCCTTTCAACTAGAATTTTTTTGACCTCAAGACATATTCATTGATAGGTTCATTTGTTCCTTTTTTGATTTTGTCAATTTGAGCATAGGAAACCTTTTTAGAAATATTAATGGAAAAGTAGGTGAAAGATTGATCTACAGAAGGTTTGAATGTTTTCATAGATTAGAGAGGTAAATCATAGAACCACCTCAAAGCATAGTCCTTGAGGCTTCTTGGAAATAATTTGGTCAAAATTTTATTATTAGAGGAATAGTAAAGGCATGCAAAATGCTGCATAAAAGGTTTGAAGATGTTTTTTAGTATCGCCCTTACCATCAAAGGGTTCAAATATATCTCAAGTGTAAGAGGGTTATGTAACACATCTTTGGAATAAAAAACATTAGTAGATTTTAAATCATTTTTTTAATGTTTTTAATTTTGTCTTCTAAGGTATTTATGACTTAATTGAGTGTTTGAACTATGTCTATACACATAATATTTTTAAAATTTATAAATTTCTAATTCTTTCTCTCTTGTAATAACCCATCGAGTCTCAATCTCTATGAGTGCATGCCTTAAAGGGTGCATCGGGAAAGGGATGGGTAAATTATTGGTGATTCAAAATATTATTGTCCCCTATAAAACCACTTGAAACCAAATCAAACCTCTCATACACATATCCCTAAGATTTGATACCTCTCTTACACACTCTTTCAAGTAATTCACTTCCTTAAACAACCCCTACCCAAGCCAAAACCTCTTTTTGTCATTTACCAAACAAAATCAGCCTAGGCCAACCCTATTCTTAAAATATAAGCATGTTATGGCATTAGGTCAGTCTCAACCAACCTAGTCTATGACATAACTTCTTTATTATTAAAAAACATGGTTTGTTGGGCTGACTCTATAGGTTAAAACTTTAGAAGAGTTCAAGGTTAGAATCAACTATATAAATAGATCCTTTTTTCCATTTTCATTAGAGAGAGATATAGTTAATCATTTAATTTTGCATCTTCTTATCCACCATTATACTTTAGGATATATTTTCCAGGGTTTCATACTTCCTTTGGAGAGAAGAATCTTGTCTTATGAAAACTTGGGATTCACTAGGAGGTCCTTGGCTAAACTATAATCCATTTTCCATCGTTATTTTCTTCAACATACACAACAACCTCTTGAAAAACACCATTATCCAAGGGAGACATTAAGGCATGATGGGTTCATCTTCAAATGTAAGTATTCCTAACTCTTGCTCCTCTTTTTTAAGTAGATAGATTTGTATTTGTTAGATTCAGAATATGTTTCTCTCTCCATGCATTAGGATTACCTCTACATTTACTTGAGTAGAGTTATTCTATGCATGTTTAATTTTATCTTTATTTCCCCCATTTTGTGCCACATGATTTGGTGATCATTATATTAGATTTTACTTTACTCTGTCATTTACTTGTGATAAGAAAACATAGGGCCCATATAGGGTTTTTGCATGGTATTGTTTGACTAGAGGCTTTGTAACCCTCTCTAGTGATATTATGTGGTAAATTACCCCTTAGTTAGGTAAAGTGGATCCATATTGGTCATGACCATGATTATCTAAATGTACCAATAAGCAGAAGAGCTAGAGTGATTTATATTCTCTGAGCTAGGATTGATTTATAGATCAACTTCACTTTCCCTTGTATACGTTTTTGTGAGCCCAATGTGAATCTAACCCTTTCATGTTTTCCTTCATGCCTTCATTTATTATCATTTATTATATATATATATATATATATATATATTATTAGATTGAGTCTATCAATACAATCTAATATTTTATGCATAGGTTTAACATATAACCACTATGATCGACTTTATATTTCTTTGTGTAGGTCATCTTTAACCAAAAGTAATTGGATTGATTAGCTCACTTATTTACATATAGGTTTTCAAACTCAATATACCCAGTCGACTCTATTATAAAAATAAAAACTATCATTTAAACAACACAATATAAAAATAACAACTTAAACATCTTCAAAAATTATCAATTTCATTCTTACCTTCTTAGTCATTTATCTTCTTCATTTACAGTCTCATTTTTCATAGTTTTCAATCTATAAAATTGTAAACCTAAAAAAAAACTAGGTTGACATAGTTTTGTAGCTTGTATTCCTTCCTTGAAGACTCAGTTGATTCATTCAACTATGTTCTTCTATCTTTTTCTTCAATAAATAACATTGACCTAGTTGATTCTTTGTATTATTTGTATAGATGGTCATCTAAACTGACCTTGTACTCTTTAAGAAAAGGAATTAACTTATCTTATTAGTAATTAATTCACTTTTCATTTTTATTTCTTTTTTTCTTAGAGTAGCACACATAGACTAAATAGGGGGTTTTTAATTTATCAATTTAGTCACACTATTTTTATTTTTCATACACTTTCAAACCACATAACATCAAAAAGCATTAAAAATTTCTACCTAAGGTCTACCTACTTGGATTTCATCACCAAGGTGGAAACTGACTAGGTTTTTTGGCCAAGTATAGTTATTTGGTTGATGGTATATATTTTCAAAGCACCCAATACCCTTATTGCTACATGATTTTGAAGTGAGGGGGTAGGCCCCAATACCAAGCCATTAAAATCACCAATATATATCCCTTCCAACCTTAACTACTTGAAACCATCCTTATATTTCTTTTATAGTTCCTTATTATAACCAATTATCTATCACATTTATTTCTAAAATTATTATAATTTAAAACATTTAGGAATGACCACATAGATTAACATTTCTATTTTTATTTCTTGTGCTCTGATAATTATATGTTGTATTACAAAACTTCTATCAACCAACATTGGTTCAAGGATTGTCTTGTGTACCACAACTAGATAGAATAGATTGATAAAGTTTTTTATGTGTTTATTTCAAGCATTCTACATAGTAACACTATATCATCTACAATCATAAATTTCAAAACATATCCCTACTTGCAGAATACGATTGATTTTCTCGACCATGTCTGCTATAGTCTCTATTTTCCCATAGAAAAAAATCTCTCTATTTGACCTAGTCTCTTATAGATTGATTTTTATATTTCCCTTAAACACAATCTACCTACCTAACTATGTGTCTTTCAGACACTCTTATTTTTACCAGTTATAGAACCTAGTCGACCAGTTTGACTGTGTCTTTTGTAACCTATTCTTTTTACTATCCTACAAGACATACCAACTAGTTCGATCTTGTATCATACTAGTTTATCTTAATTTTCACCAAGTTTTTATCCTCTCTCCATCATGAATTTTTTTCTTGAGGATAATAAATAATTTAATCAATCAAACATGATGAGTTTTACAAATCCCAATAGGTTCCCTAAGACACATCTTGTGGCACCCACCATGGATCAAAATAATATCCATGTTTCCACTTGCACCACCAACTATGGGATTATTACCCATTCTTCATTGACACTTAACCCTTTATTTTACTTAGAATATGAGTGTGATCTTGAATACACAATGGAAATGCTCTTCTACATTAATGGAAACCTTTAACATAGAGGAAAAGATCCTAAAACCATCTATAATCACATGATGGAAACTCAAATAGGAGAACCCCATTCACCCTCCCATACCTTTTCCCAAAGATTTGGGGGAACCCATTTATTTTCATGCCAATTTTCCCCCTCTATAATGTCTCCTTCCCACACCATGACATCAAATTTTATGTCTTCTTCAACCTCTATGCCAAGCATTTCTACCAACATGGTAGGTTTAACTTTTAATGGGCCTCTTCAAAACACCCACATCCTTAACCATGTTACCAATGCTACTTATGCCTCTAGTGTAATTCATTATACTACTTCATTGAATACTCATAATGCATCACAAATTCCTAATACCTCCCATAATACTAATGCATCACAAGTTATGTCTACTAGTCAAAATGTTTCTCAAACTAATCAACTTATTTTAAAAATTCTTAACCAAATGCATACTATTAAAAAAAATAATGCAAATCATATTATTCAAACATAAAATCATCTCATACATCTCCAAAATTAACCTCACTAGGTTACATGGGGAGTGAAAAATCATAATGCCCCCACCCCTCAAGGATTCTCATGGTAACCTCATATCACAACCTCCACTTATCAATAAAACCATCAAACATTTACAAAATAAAACTCTAATTCCTAAAATTTATAACATTGACATAAGAGGTATCACCCCTACCATCACCTATAATGGATATACCAATTTTACATTTCATCTAAAAACATTTGGTAACCTTTATAAAGATTGTGTTAAGCTTAATACCTTCATTGTTACCAAATTATTAGCTAAAATTCTCTTAGGATATGTTTTATATTGTTATAATCAATTATAAACCCACTCTATCACTACCTTAGAAGACTTGGTCAACTCGCTAGTATAAGAATTCCAAACTAGTGATCTTACCAAAAATAACTTAGCCCATTTTATAAATTACAACCAATTGGAATCTGAAATGGCACAAGCCTTCATCAAATGTTGGAAAAACTTGTCTAAAAAGTAAACATAATATGGTGTATAACAACCTATTACACCTATTTACCAATGCTATCCACCCTAAATTATAATATCACATTAGGACCCTCTCTCCAAAAACTTTATAAGAAGCCCTTGACCAAGATAAATGACAAGACTTCCTCATGTGTCAATTTTAACCACTTAAACCTAAAATGGACACTCGCATACTCATCATAGATAAAAATTATCATGCAACCAATAACACCATGGAGCATGCTCCCCTATGAACAATTCTAATCCTACTCCCACATTTTCTCAACACAACCACATTAATGTGCACAAACCGTTATCCCTAGCATAAATTCAAAAATTTCTTCTAATACATCTACCATGAGATCTTAAACCCACTAATCCTATAAAATCATGTTATTATTAAAATAAGTTCTATTGGTTTCATATAAGTTGGGGCCATTCTCATGAGACTTGTAGATAACTATGAAATATTGCTATGAATTTTCTTCATGGTCCTAACTTTGATCATGAATCCCTTATCCAAAAATGTCAATAACATTATGACATATGTTTTAATTCTCATGAAATATAAAATAAAAACCAAGCAAATGCTCATCTATCTATCTACAAGGATCCCCTTTCTAACCACCAAGATAACATTGAACAACCTATTCCTACTATTAACAATATTTAAAGTCTTATAGAACTTAACACCAATGATGAAAATGTGGTTAATATGACTAATATGAGAAGAGAAGTTAATTTTATTGACTCCAATCAAACACCTACACATCATACCTCCCAACCATTTTGCATCATTCAAGATAGTTACCCATACCACCTCATGAAATTGGGGCAAGAGGAACCATTACCCATACAATCACCACTCCCAACTACACAAAAATATCATACATCTCATACCATTGATATAACATCTAGTCTTCCCCCAACTTCCATACTACCAAAAAACATAATTCAAACTTCCAATGGTATTTCTTCAACCCAAATAAAATAAATACCTCAACCAACCACCATACCTAAATTAACTCAACCAACTTGTAATCAACCTAAACCAATTATACCCTATCAACACTAGTTTAATTGTACCTCCAACCCTTCATCCTAAGAGCTCTTACAACATTATTCATCTATATCTAAAAATCCTCCCATAATTTATGAAGAGTGGGATCCCTTTACATAACTTCCCCATTTTCCATCTCAAATCCCCTATTTTGGATGTTATGGATAAAATTTGTGGTCAAATATATCAGCATTTATGAACATAGCATGGTGTTTTCTCACATGGTTTTATTATATGATTTGGATTGGATTTGTGATCCATTTATATATCTCTTATACTCTTGAATATGTGTCAAATTTGATTTCACTTATCTATTTTATATGGACCATTATGATTTATGTGTTTTATAATGTTTCATTCTCTTTCACTTATTATTATTGTTGTTGTTGTTGTTGTTGTTGTTATTATTATTATTATTATTATTATTATTATTATTATTATTATGAATGCAAACTTATGTTTTTAAATCCACTTCTTTCATGGATTCTTTTATTTTATATATAACGATTGTTTGCTATCTTTTTACACTCAAATCAATATAATTATTTTTGTGACTTGGTTATACAACCCTAATTCCCTTAGTATTTTATCTCTACCATGTGATCAGTTTGAAAACAAGACTTCTCATTATACTACTTTTATATATTGATTTATTTTGATCTCCCTTTTCCCTTATTCCCCTTTCACATACTAAGCATACATATGGTTGAAACTTGATATTACATATTGGTTCATAGGTAAGCCTAAGTTTTTTATTCAGTCGTATCTCTAGTTACATATCTTCCTTTAAACTAAAGTGTAAAGATCATTCACGTGTATCCCTTTTATCACTCATGTTGGTTATTTGAAATCCATATGGAGGAGGAATCACAAAAGCCATAAAAAATTTAAAATCTAAATCATTTAAACAAAAGACAATGATTCAAAAGGCATCATACAATTTAAAAGTATAATCACACCAAAAGTTTTGATTCATAACACATATCCTATTTCTAATTGATGCTCAAACTCCATAGTTGGCCTCATGATAGAGCTAAGGTCCATTGGGGTGTGGTAGGCCAATAGACTGGGATAGTAGAAAAAAAATCTATAAGTGATAATTGATTTCTCACAGAAATACCCAATATTCACAGTAGATCAATGGCTCTATAAAAGGTCATGAGGAATGAGGAACATGTTGTGGGAAGGTAGGTCCATTTTATTTTATTTGTTCATATAACCTTCATGAGTTGATCTTAGTATCTCACCTAATTGACTATGAAGCTTTGTAATTATTTTGAGCATATATCTTTTATATTTTGATGGTTGCTAGATTCTTAATGTCTTTCTTTCTTACCTAGTATGCCTCATGTTTACTAAGGTTTTCTCATAGACTCCTATGTCATGATTTTTATAATCCCTATTTCATTACAACAATCTTAATATTTACCTTGAGTAATATTGTTTTTTAAGTAATAATTCCCCCTAGGTTTTCCCTTTGTGATTTGTAGTGTAAGATAATCGATAAGACTAGGCTCTCACCATAAATTAATATACAAAACATTTCCTTATTTACCCCTTATTACCATTCACCCATTGGTGTTCACCTTGTGAGTTGAATTATAAGACCATGGATAGGTCTAGGCTCTCCTCACAAATTACCACATTAAAACATCTTTTATTTATTCTCGTGGTTATTTCCACCTCATTGGTGTTCCCTTTGTGATTTGTAGTGTAAGACCTTGGATAGGACCAGGCTCTCCCCACAAAATATTACAATAACTAGTTCATATTATAAACAAGTCATAATAAAATTACATGATTCAAATTTGAGAGATTTTGTGTTACATCAAGATTTACAAGTCATTAACATACTTCCCATATTGAATTAGTATGTTTTATGCTTAGTTCATAAACACTTCACTTTTATCTTATTATTTTTTGATTGCGTGTATGTTTACAACCATTTTATTAAATTTTTCATACTTCCCATCTTGATTTAGCATGATTAATTTAATTTATACTTACATTTTGTTTTTCTCTTCATACTTCCCATTTTGATTTTGTATAATTGACTAACATTATTTCTCGTTTGTTTTTATTCCATTGATTTTCACATGTTTTCCACTTTATTACAAATTATCATACTTCTCAACATGATATAGTATAAATGTTATTTATTTTAATTTGGTGAATTTTTTTTGCATGGTTTGAAAACATTTGTTACCTTTTACTTTACTATTTTAGTTTCTTATATTTATTCATCTTTTGTTTTTGCACATTTCCCATCATGCATAGTGTGTATTACATTTTTATGATTATTTATACTTTTCCAAATCATTTTGATTTTATTTTTAAACATGCATTGTATCACATAATTCTAAAAAATAAAACATACATAACATATTTCCCATAGCATAAATAATGAAATTAAAATATATGTGCTAGAAATGAAATATATCCATACATCCATCCACATATAAGTGCAAATCATAGACCAAGAAATGTTTGTCTCAATATATACCATGAGTTTTATACAATAAAAATACAAAATATAATAGTACAGGTCTAAGGTTGTGATTCATCATGCCTATCCTATGGCCAATCCATGCTACCCATTGATGCATGTGACCGACCCCTCTAAATGGTGCACTGTAATGAGGTAGTTTGGGATCTCAAGACATCAATCTATCCTTATAGGTTGGCTACCTAGGTTTGTACACATCTAAGCACTATAGTGGTCTCCATATGAGTGGCTCCTTCCTTTGCCAATGCTTCTCAAGCTTGATCCTCTCCCTCTCCTACTCCTACAGGTGGTTGTGATCTATCTCCTTGCACATGTAGCTATCGAGAAACCTCCCCCACCTGTCTAAACCATCTATCATAAGCTGGGGTAAATGGTATAATAGGATCAACCAAGGTAGATGGCTCATAATATGATAACACCTCATCTAAAATATCATGGTGTGCAGCCACAATCATGGCTCCCCATCTGATCTCATCCATTAAATACCTAAAAAATAGAAACCTAATATACATTATATCTCATGTATATATATCTTAAACCATAGATCTATCACTAAATACATAAATGATAATGTAACTAGTGATCTATGTCAAAAACCTTAATAAATTAAAACATTTTTCACCAGTGTCACTATCACCAACCATGGTCTCCTCATTTGCTCACCCATCAAACACTTCCTATGTCAGTTGTCTCCACACAAGTGCAAAAACAAGAGTCACCACTCAAGCCTAGTATGATCCCCTCCTTTATGGCCTCTGTATTAACCATCTATGACCTAAAACCACTATAGGATCACCATGCATTATTTTTCATGCTTGTGTCCCCTCTCACTAATGGTGCCTCCATATTTGATGAGCTCAATGTGGTCATTATCACCCATGTTATGGCTTTACTCATGTATCCCCACTTACAACATCCCAATCCATAACATCCCCAGCACCATGCCTTACTACCTCCTACTATTGTGCATGCCCTGTCAATGATCTCACCCATTAAGGATTAATCATAAGTATTTAGGAAGGCACCCTTGTGCCTCCTCTCCCTCTCAACTCTCTAACATTACATGCATAATATGTAGGAGTTACTAAAGGAGTCATTATATGTGGTAGGCTTAGTTTCCTAGATATATGAGCTATTGGATGCAACTCTACCCATGAATTATAGTGGCATGTGATCTACACGTGTACCAAACCAGTCACAATAGTCACCCAAGATGACCATATGGAAACAATGTCAATGTATGACTACCACACTATCTACCCTCATGCAATAGTCTATAAAGTTATAACATAGGGCATGAAATGCACTACATGATCTTTTCTCCATCTAAAAATAATAAGTAACCTATCATTGACTATATGGGGAAACCCATCTGGTCGATACATAGGTAATATCCCATAGATCTATGTACTAAATAAAATTATAGGGCCCATCATCTTCTACCCCCAGGTTAACATTCCATACATATCATACATGAATTATACCCAAATGATATAACCAAGATCATAAAATGTACCCTACTCCATGATGAATGAATATAAGGTTACCACATATAGAAGTACCTTCCCATTTGCCTTGTGACTCAAAACTCATGCTATCATAAGCCCTATCAAGGCCTTCTAGATATCTAGAATGGTTGAGATATAAACATCAAATAAACTCACATGAAACCCATGATAAATATTATCTGAGCCTATTGTCCAAAGGGCTAGGGCTTGTCTCTCATCATTCATCTTTGGTACATCACATATAATCAAAGTTGTGACAATGGTAATTCCAAGAAAGGCATGGACATCCTCTAAGGTGATGTCACTTATATCATGTCCCCCTCCACCTCCCATTAAAAAGTGTTGGTCAGTCACTCCCCTAATCCTAAAAACATGAAAACTAGATCAACACTCAATGGGATCCTCCTCATTTTCATGATTCCTCCAAACCCTAAGGCAACCAACCACGCTCGATCCACATCTAAAAAATTCTCCAACAAATATACTAGTTAGGATGCATCCACCAGGAATGAAAATATATGCTGCCTCTGAAAAATATGAAACAACAAAGAATATATTAGATCTCAATATCATAATATATAAAAATATGTTATTAAACATTCACAAATACTAAAAATTAACTACTTCATCAACCTTTTTGTCTTATCTTTCCCTTTTCCTACACATTTGACCCTTTTGATACTAATTCAAATTTGTCACCTCTTTACTATATTAAATTAGCCCTCTGTTACACACTGTTACACATTTGGCCCATCCCCACAAAGACAATCAACTTATTTCATACTAAATTGGCCCTTTATTATCTTGTCATACTATATCAACTCCTTAACATACATTTGGCCTCATTTAATAGACTATATCAACTACCTATTACATACTACATCAACTAAAAGGTACTATGTCAACCATTTATCTTTTTCTAACTAGATTGGCCCTTTGATACTTAGTCAGCCACCCTCAACGATATTACATCAACCCACTGTCATGAAATTGGCCACCTTGGTTCCTCTTACCTTATAATTGAGTCAACAGTGCTGACATTCTTCTTAGTTTGTAGTGACTTTTCAATTGTTTACCATAAATGCCTTAGGCATTTATTGGTCTGATTCTTTCCTACCCAGTACCTTGTTCTACTCTAGTTTACCTAAAAAAATCCTAGGGTCATTTCTTGGTTCCTACATTTATATTAACATCTATTTTTCTACATCTAGCTTAATTTTAATTAAAATTACTCAAAAAATTGAAATTAATGCATCACTTACCTAAGCTATACTTACCACATCTGCTAGGCATCCTCCATGTATAAGTTGGCATCTCCTCACCACCATTACTCTCTAGGATCAACTAGGTCTCTTAGAGCAATATTTTCTAAGAATAGTAAAAATAAAAAATGATTTGATTTTCACCCTATTTATATTTACTATTCAAAATTATTTACCTACCAATTATTTACAATCAAATTTCATTTTTCACCCATAACTTTGTTTCTACTAGATCTTTTTCTACACCAAAATATGTTTTGGAATCCTAATGTCATATAGAATTATTCCACATATTACATATATATTTTACAAAAAAATTAATTTTTCACTTATTTTATAGGTTTGCCTAATGTTCCCTACTTTGGACACCTTCACATTTCTCTCACTTTTATCCTCTTCTACAACACTAAGGTAAGTAAAGCTATGCATATTTCAATTTTGTCTTTTCATTTATCATATTTTATTCTTACTGGAATTTACTTAGCTCAACATTATGTGTTTATATGTTCTTTTCTCAAAGCACCATCCCATGTTTTAACTACATGACATGTGATGAGATTTGAGTGGGGCATATGTATACACACAATATTTGTAAAATTTATCAATTATTGATGCTTTCTCTCTTGTATAAACCCATCAAGTCTTAATCTCTTTAAGTGCACACTTTAAAGGGTGTATTAGAAAAGGAGTATGTAGACCATTGGTGTTTCACAAGAATTTTGTCCCATATACTACCACTTGAAACCAAATCAAACCTATCCTATACATGTACCGAATATTTGAAACCTCTCTTACACACTCTTACAATCAATTCACCACCTCAAACATCCCCTACCTAATCCAAAACCTCTTTTTGTCATTTACCAAATAAAGTTGACCTGGGTCGACCCTATTTTTAAAATATAAGCAAGTTATGGGATTAGGTCAGCCTTGAATGACCTATTCTAGGACCTAACTTTTTTATTTATTAAATAATATGGTCAATTGGGCTGACTCTATTGACTAAAACTTTATAATAATTTAGGGTTATGTCTATATATACAAACACAACCTTTTCAGCATTTTCATTAGAGAGAGATACAACTAATAATTTATTTATGCATCTGCTTATCTACCATTTTACTTGAGGATACATTGCTTAGGGTTTCATACTTCCTTTGGAGAGAAGAATATTGTCTTTTGAAAACTTTGGATTCACTAGGAGTTCCTTGGCTAAACTATAATCCATTGTCCATCCTTAGTTTCTTCAACATACATAACAACCTCTTACAAAACACCATTGGCCAAGGGAGAGATTGGGGCTCGATGGGTTTGTCTTCAAATGTAAATATTCCTAACTCTTACTCCTCTTTATTAGTTAGATAGATTTACATTTGTTATCTTATGAATATGTTTCTCTCTCCATGCATTAAGATTACTTCCACATTGACTTGAGTAGAGTTTTTCTATGCATGTTTTCTTTTATGTTTATTACCCCCATTTTGTGCCACATGCTTTGGTGACACTAGATTATATTTTAATTTACTTTGTCATTTAATTGTGATAATAAGACATAGGACCTATCTATATTTACCCCATGGTATTGATCTACTAGAGGATTTGGAACCCTCTCTAGTGATATTGTGTGGTAAGGGACCCATTAATTATGTCTAGCTGATTTATATTGGGCATGGCCCTGATTGTTTAAATACACCAACAATTGGAAGGGATAGCCCATGATTTATCTTCTCTGATATAGGATTGATTTTTAGATTAGCTTCACTTTCCCTTGTCTACACTATGGATCCATTGGGATGTATATTATCAAGATGAGTAGTCACCAAATGGGATGTAAACATTATTTGAGTAGTAATATGCATTAAAACTAGTATTTGCGTTGAAACTATTAGTATTTCCATGTTAGATGTAATAATAGTTTTTTTGTTTTCTTGAAACAAAGGTTTAAAACATAAATAGAACCCTCATTATAAGTCTTTAGTTGTGATGTGTTCAATGGGATGGATATTTGAACTATATCTTTTGAATTTTTGATTTCCAATATAGTTTTTAGCATCTCATCAATATCTTCATGGTTTTAATGAATATGCTCACAAAATAATGAAATTAATTTCACTTGCTCATGATTTATTTTTTTCATGTTCATTGGTTTCATTATACTCATGATTTTAATTATCAGAATCTTCTTTTATGATAACCTCTGATTTAACTTTTTAGGGTTTATGAAGTGTAATCCCTATGTTGTTAAAGGGTTTGAGAATAGTAAATTAAGGTAGAAATATGTAATAAATGAATCCACTAATTTGTGTATGAATTGACCTAATTTTATATTTATAAAATAGTATTGAATGACACAAATAAGTATTTAGCTAGAAATTGACTAAAATTTATGAACACGAGGCTTAAAATTGGTGTGGTAGCATATCAAAGTATCACAAATAGGGTCTAGGTGTCGAAATCCCTCCTAGATAGTAGTTTTTTACCTTATATAATAGTGTTGGGATACTAGTGTCCTAATTTTAGTGTTAATGTCCTTGTGCATAATTTTTTTAATCTTTTAGGTGCACCTCTAGCTATGTTTGACCTACCTATACCCATGTGGATGAGATATAATCCACTATTTGTGCACTATTTTTGATTAATTTAGGGGAAAATCCTAGATTTCATGTTTTTATAGTATTTTAGTGGAAAAATTAGGAAAAGTGTGATGTTAGTTGGGTAGGTTGGACATCCTCAACACTGTGTAATGTTGAGAGTTGCCTACATACCAATTACTTGAGGAGGGATCAAGCCCGATGTAGTTCTCTCGCCTAAGTGCTTGGTGCAAGTGAAATTAAATTATAGTATGTCTGTTGACTTGAGTGCTTTGAATGAGGCTTGAGACTAAAAATATATTTATTTTGGGTTTGGGATGGTTGTAGATGACTGTATGTAAAAGTAGGTTAGAATAGGGATCAATAACCTTGATTGTGCATAACTTGTTCTAGGTTTTTCTGAGTATTTTGCATGTGATTTAAATTTAGTGGATAAAGGGATAAAAGTCTTTTATTTATATTGATTTGGTTCTTATTCAAAGTTTTAAATAGGTCTAGGCCAACCCTAGATGATTTAGGGACTAAAAATATATCTATTGGCGTTGAAATTAGGAAGGGATATTAGTGTTGAAAGTGGGACATTGGCATGAGGTTCTAGTGTCCAGGTGGTATAACCTAAGGCACTAGGGGCCTGGATCCCTAGTGGAGGGTCTAGGACTGATTTTGAGATGTCTAGGGATATGTAAAGGCCCACACAAAAACTAGATAAGTGTTTAAAGTGTCCCTAAGATGGGTCTTGGGATAATATATTGTTGGGTGGTCTCAAGTAACACTCATTGCACTCAAGTGACATTTTATATGACTGCATTCCTCCCCTTTATTATATAAATGGAACAAATTGAAATGACTAGGATAAAGGTTGGGGGGGGGGAAGTGTACCTAGAATTACTTGTGACGTGAAGCCCATGAATATAGGTTTGAGTGTGTGAAACATGATCCATTGCATATCCTATAAATGAAACATGGAAGAATCATTAATTACTTAGGATATATCAAAATCAAAGATGAAATTGAGTAAAGAGATAAGAGAGAGAGGAAAGGAAAGAATTCACCTCACTAGGTATGTGAACCAATGCAAAAACCTAGTGGCATCCTATGTGTGTATGTGGCTAGTGATCAAATTGATGAATATATTAGACTGAGTTGATGGCTTGTTCAATCCCTATGTGTGGGTGGATCAATAAGTCAATCCACTTTTGACTCCATCATTTCCCACCCCTACTCAATGGATCATACACTGTGAATAACTTAGATTGGACTAATGGTTTGTCCAACCCTCCTATGTAGGTGGATCAAGAACTCAAGTAGGCTATGTTTCCATCATTACCTACTAATTTATAGTAGATGAATCTATAATTTAAACTTCACAATGTAACTGTAACTATGTAGGATGGACCTTGAGTCATTTACAAACTCTGAAATGAAAAATAGTCAAAGGGCCACTCGGGTAGTTGAGAATGTCACTGAGGGACTAGCAAAAATGTCAAACATTATAGATAGAATAAGGAACCACTCTAGTTAGTAACTTGGCGTAAATGGTGTCTAAATTTTACCTTTTATAGAATGACATGGATTTTTCTATTCCTTCTGAGATGAGATAGTGCAAAATTGATCATGTGGAAATAATGTGTCATGCACATGCACCTAATTCTGATATCTGTGCATATGGATTCTGGACTAAGTTATAAAAGTAAATGTTTGTGTATAGAAACTGAAATGGGAGTGATCATGCCATGCATGATGGCCCCAATATTAGCAAAATTAGTATGATTCTATGCAAACATGAGCATAAACTGATTAAATATAATAACCTATGACTAAAAATAATGAAAATATGGGTTGTAACTACTATGTCATTCTATCAAATCTAAATTTCCCTATTTATAGGCTATTGGATAGTAGTGGTGTACCTTGGATAGTAGTTCAGGGTGATAGTTTCCTACTTTCAATGATAATATCCTTCTATTTTTTTCTATACAAACTAAAATTGATCTATGTCTGACTATTTTTCTATGTTTTCTTGATTCTTTACTTTGTATTTTGTATCTATGTGCTAAAAACTATACTCTAAGTGTATTCAGATGGCTTGATCTCTATGAAAAACCCCTTTAAACTCCCCCTATTTTGATGGTATTTGTTGTACCTGTGCAATAACTTCCTCAAAAGAAAATTTTTGTATGATGTGTGTTAGGCTAAAAACATGTATGATATATGCATAATAAGCCAATATAATGTGCATACATGACATCAAAATGTAAGATAATTTGATCATAAGTTGGTAATGTATGATGTATGTTATATCTAGCATTAAAAAGATTGTCAAGATAGATATAACAATTTAATCACATGTATGAACTACATAATTTGAGAATAATTTGAATAACTACCTAGGGGGATGGGGCATGATGTTGATCAAGGAAAAAAAAGAGTAATAGTAGATAAATGAGGGCACTCATGGCATCTAAAAATAGGTGTAAGTGTAACAACAAAGATACAAGTTTCATGGCCATGATACATACATGAAAGCATACATACAACACACATGAGGCATGCTAAGTAGGCCAAGGGGCCACAATACAAGGGACATGGCCACATGTCACTAAATATTATAAATCAAGACATAAAAAGACATGTTAAAATGTCCACATACACAAATATCTACCAAGGTTGGCTTAGAGCCACATGAAAGGACATGTCCAAATGTCTACATACGTAATTAAGAAGTCACACACAAGGACATGGGCACATGTCTAAAGCATACACATAATGAAAGGAATTGGTGTAGATTCATAGAGAAATTGAATATTTAAATTCCCATAAATAGATGTATAAGTAAGAGATATAATAAAATCTAAACTAGTAAAGCTATAAATGTAATTACATATGAACATGTGGTACAAATTTGTATAAGAGCAAAGATGTACATAAGATGAGTCTATAGTAGTAGTAGTCCATAAAAAGTTTGAGTAGTATGGGATGATCAATATTAGGATATAATCAATGTTAAATATGTGATATAGAGTATAGAAATATGTAACCTGACAAAATAAAATCTGTGTATAATATGCTCCCAATGGGTGAATGTATCAATGATGAATCTATGTATGTGCTCCCAGTGGGTAGATAGTAGAAACTTTTGATTGGTGTGTTGGACCTGAGCCCTAAAAGAATCTATGAACAATCAAGGAGAACAAGTGAAGCATGTATGTATGGTAAAAATAATCAAACTAAGATAGATAACATATGTAATACCTGACAAGTATAAAGAATGTAAACATGGAAATGTATACAATCTAAATTTTATGTTTTTGATCAATATCTGAATGTTTGTGTTTTGAACATATTATATTGTTTTTGTATTTTATATGTATAAGCTATGTACATGCAATTATGAAAATGAAACTAGGTATAAGGAGAAAGATAAAGGAAACTATGTATAAGAATCATGATAAATGAAACAATATATAAGTGAATTGGGAATGGCTAAAACTATGTACAAGGAGAGTGTTATGGATAAAAATCTGTGTGCTGGTAAAGAATGGTACTAGATCCCCATATTCCATCGATGGGATGCCTTTGTGTAACATAGTTGGCATCTTCACTTTGTAAATAGTGTGTATCAAAATAATATGGGTTGCTCTAATCATATTCTTCATTTTGATTAGTAATGTGTAGATTATTGATTGGGATCTTGCATCTAAATTTGAATCCATTGTTGGTATAGCTTGCTTTGAAGACTCTATTGTTAGAAACCCTCTTTTGAGAATGGTTGATTACTTATATACATTTTGAATGTATAACTTAAGGTATTACTCTTTTTGTAACATTACCTATGTAGCTAAATCTCGTTCCTTGATAAATTGTCTTTGAATGATTTTAATTAGGATGTTCCATAAATCCCAAATCTTTTCTGCCAACATTATCAATTACTAGAATAGGAGTAGCGATGCCTTGGGCATGTTTGCCCAACCCTTGACCTTGATAATCAAACTATTGTAGATATTTTTTACCAAACCCATATTGTTTTGAAAGTGGGACCCTATTTTGGAGAGGTATATTTGTATCCTTCACTTGATTTACCTATGCTTGGTGTACTGTTTCTTACTTTGATTTTACTTTGTGAACCTTTTGTTGTTCTAAGTTATGCTTTGGTAACCACTTTTGCATTGTTTTTAAATTTGACCCTTTTTGAATTTGTACATGTGCCATTGTATGATGTGTCATTTTTTGAGTCATATATATCAATTACCTATTATATTTTCCTTTTCAATGGTAAACATGAATCAGTGTGTTGCCCATGTATTATATGATATGCATAATAATATCTAGATATCCTCATTAGATGTAGTGCAGGTAGGTTGATCAACTTAGCTTTAATCATTTGCCTTAAAATCTCACTTAAATTTATATTTTATCTTTGAATAATTTTCATGTCACTAGTTGTATATGCACTTTGTTGTGATTTATTTTTTTATGTGTAACATTGCTTGCCAAAAATTGACTAGGTGAAGATGCATATACATGATTGAGATTAATGTGACTTGAAGGCTATTATTTTGTAATCTGATTTTCCAATAATATAATCATTTCATGTAATAGTTGATTCTAATTTTTCAATTCTACAATTAGCTTTCTCATATTGATAATTTCAACCCTTAGAATATCACAAGTGCAAAACATTGTTGCTTTCTACTAAATATACAAACACACATCTTGAATGGGAGATATGGAAAGGGAAGGGTTTTAAGGATGGATAGGCTTAATATAGACATTTAAAACATTAGTATAGGCTACCTCACCTCTTGGAGGAGTGATATCATGGACCTGGTTAGAAGAAAAGAAGTTATCACCTCTTGGTCATGAGGAGGAAAAGAATCTTCTTTATCCATGAAATTAAAATGAAATTTGGAAGAGGATTACTAGGGTAGAATATATTAGGTCTAAAAACCCTAACACAACCACTAAAAATAAGAAATAAATTGATAAAAAAACCTAATAAGATCTAGGGCTATGGTTTTTTCACTATTCAAAGTAAGTTGGGTTCACTAAATGACTTAACTTTTAGGGTTTAAGGAGTGTAATCCCTAGGTTGTTAAAGTATCTGAGTATAATAAATTATGGTATAAATATGTAATAAATAAATCCACTAATTTGTATAAGATTTGACCTAATCTAATATTTCTAAAAATAGTAATGAATGACACAAATAAATACTTAGTTGGATACTAACTAAAACATATGAAATGGAGGTTGAAAAATGGTGTGGAAGCATATTTGAGTGTCATAAACAAGGTCTAAGTGTCAAAAATCCTCTTGGATAGTAATAGTATACCTTGGATAGTAGCATTAGGGCACTAGTGTCCTAATTTTAGCACTAATTTCCTTGTTCATAAAGTTGTTTGATATTCTGGGTACACCTCCAGCTAAGTCTAACCTACTTATACCTTTTTGGATGAGTTATGATCTATTGTTTATGCACTATTTTTTACTAATTTAGGATCAAACCCTAGATCTCTATGTTGTTAGGATATTTGAGTGGCACAAGTAGAAAAAGTGTGATGTTATCTAAATAGGATGGACATCCTCAAAACTTCATTATTTTGAGAATTTCCTACATACCAATACTTTGAATAGGGATCAATCCTGATGTAGTTCTCCTTCCTAAGTGTTTGGTGCAAGTGAAAGTGAATGCTAGTATGAGTGTAAACCTAAGTGCTTTAAATGAGGATTGAGGTTAGAAATATATGTATTCTAGGCTTGGGATGGTTATAAATGGTTGAATGTAGAATTAAGGCAGAATAAAGATCAATAATCTTGATTGTGTATAACTTGACATAAACTTGTTTGAGTATTTTACATCTAATTTCCATTTAGTGAATAAAGGGCTAAAATTCATGTATTTATACTGATATGGTGATTATGAATATTTTTAAATAGGTCTAGGCTGACCCTAGGTGTCTTAGGGATAAAAAATATAACCATTGGGGTAGAAATTAGGCAAGGTACATTAATACTAAAAGTGGGACATTAGTGCAGGGTGCTAGTGTCCAAAGTATGGTGTTAGTGTCCAGGTGGTAAAACCTGAGACACTAGGGTCTTGGATCCTTATAGGAGGGTCTAGGCCTAATTTTTAGATGTTTAGGGATGTGTAAACACCTGTACAAAATCTAGATAAGTGTCTAAAGAGGCCCTAATATGGGTTTAGGGATAAGCTAGGGATGGGTGGTCTCAAGAAACACTCATTACACTCAAGTTACATTTTAAATGACTATAACCTCATCACTATGTTTTTCATTCTCAACATTGGCATCATCGTGATCCAAAGGATTAGATACCTTATTCATTTAAGACATATTAGGTGGTAGGAGGGGAAACTCAATGTGTTAAATAGGCACACCTTCCAATCTAGGTCTACACCTAGGTTTTATGCAAAATAATATAAATAAGAAATGAAAAGGTAAAGTAATTAAAAACATACCTGATTAAAAAACCTAGGAATCAAAAATGTTTGAATTCATATAAATTAGGTTCACAAAATATTTAACCCTAAATTGAATCTTGGAATCCTTTTTTGGGTAGATAGGGTTAAGAATATAGAAATGACAAAGCACAAAGGTGATGATCAAATTTATAGCAAGCCAATTGGTGCTAAACTCAGATATAAACATATAAGTATAAAAATGATAAATAATTAATGTACTTAGGTTGTTTTAATGTTAATGTAGTTATGAATCTATAATAGATAAAAAGTAGATAGGAAGATGATTCTATAATAGTCATTAGATTGTAGATTTGACACTTCTATAGCTATGAACACTAACATCAACATGGGATGGTTGTATCGATGCTACTATCTGACCTTGACATAAGTGTCATGTATGAAATACCTAATGGAAAAGGATTGAACACCTAAATGATGTTGGGTTTGACTTCACTTTCCCTCTAGTGCATTTAAATTTGGGTCATTAATTGTCACTCATAAATTTGTAAAACTTTAGTTCTTTATTTTCATAGTGAGCTTAGATAAAAATGGGTTAGTGGGCACAAAGTGTCGAGCTAACCCCAAAGACCTCTCTATCAATTATTGTTACCTACATAGCTAATACTCTGAAGATGGCCTCAGACTAATCTAGTTCTCCCTTATATGTTAGATTATGTTTTAATTATGCAATATGTGCTAAGTAAAATAGTGACTTAGCTTGTAACTTGGCAAATTGGGATCTTAGGATACTATAGTACTTCAAATATATGTATGTGTTATTTTTATGAATAATATGAGAATAGGAGAAAATAAAAAAGTTTTGATTTATTAAGTATCCAGATTTTTTCATCTATTTTGAAATTATCCAAGGGATTTAGTTCCACGGTACTCAAGGAGGTATGAACATAATCAATCAATAACATTGTGAAGGGACAAGAAACAATTTTCTATTTCAAAAGCCACTTATTGAGAATTCTTAAAATGACAAAAACATGCAAGGAAAAAATAAAAACTAGAAAGAAAAGTGACATAAATAAAATAAAAATAAAACTAGAAGGAAACACATAGCTAATAGAAACTGATCACAAAGTGCCCTCCTTCTAGCATTATTTTTTCTCTTTATTGATGTGGGTTTTATGCACATAATAGGGTATGGAAAGTGTAAACGAGGAACCATAATTTAAAAACCAAAAATTAATTTAGGTTTCCCTCCTAGTGCCATTTTTTTGATTCTGTTGATGTGGGTTTTATGCACACCAAAGACCTCATAGGTTTCCACCCTCCTATTTTTAGACTGTTGATAATTTTTCTAGGTTTTGAATATCCTACATAATCTGCATGGAATAAAAACATGTGACCTATATCTCAACAAGTGATATTCACCCAAGTGATCTCAACAACACCCCATGATGCATATTTATAATGATTCTATGTTACAATAGTGATATCTCATACAAAAGTAGAAAATGACAAAAGACTAAGGCATAAAAGAAAAAAGTAAAAAAATGAGGGAAGGGTAGTGCACAAAATAAAGTTTATATTTCAGCTGAGTAGTGAATTTTATTAATCAAAACATTATTTAAATATATTCATGCACATAGGTCTAAATAAACACAAAGCACGAGTCTGAGGACTAATCAATTATGAGTAAATTCCAATAACATCTATTTATTAGATAAATTGATCATAGAAAATAGTCAAAAGAATATTATTTTATAATAATTTTAGAATGATCAAAATTCACTGTAGAAAATAACAATTAGCACATCTAACTAAAAAGAAATGAAACAAGAGATTAGCTCATTGAAATGGTCCAAATAATATAATTTCACATTCTAACCTACTCATAATAAAGCATATAAATCTCTATGGTAATCTCTTAAAGATTAAAAAAATAAGCATCAATATGAAATGGATAAAGAATTTAAAAAAAAAATAAAAGTGAAAGAACATTCTAAAGAAGATTAAAGTTATCTTTTTTCATTCTATATATATCTTCACCTCTTGGCCAACCAACTAGCCATGGGTTAGCCAGCTAACTAGAGTAAACTTTACAATGTTTTAAATTTTTTTTCTTATAGAAACATGGGAATATAATCAAAGGACAAATTACTATACATTTTTAAATCTCTTACAAGCCCATATTGAATACATTTAATTACTTTTTAAAATAGTTAGGGCAAGCATGGATCTCCCATGCTCAATCAATGTCTCATCCTTCTAATTTCATAAATGATATCATGGGCTATCTGTAGATTAATATAAGATATACATATTTTAAGGTTTAATAGGTGGTGATGATTATCAACTTTAATCATGTTCTCATGGGCTGACATGTTTGTCTAAGTCTTGGCTAATTGATAGTTGGGTGTTGTCGTGTCACATTTTCTTCATTTTTGATGTTATGTGTCACCATGTCAAGCAATCAATATAAATACCACTTTCCTTTTAAAATTATTTTGGTGATGACAAGTGTCATATTTTTACTGAATCACAAGTCATAGAGTATAGAATTGCACTACAAAAACCCATGAAATGGAGACACATGGCATGTTTTACTTGGGTTGCACTCCTATAGGGGAATGAATATTAAAACACACTACATTTACTTTTAACTAAAATTTTATGAGAATATGTTTCATGTAACTAAGCAATGATGCATAGTAGAATGTGATTAGGTCACATTTTCATAGGTTTGTCTATATGAAATACTTACAACTAAGTGTGGAGATACAAATGAATGTACTATTGACAAGTGGCAAGTTGTGATTATTTTGTAGATTTGAAATTATAATCTTTATGCGAACTTATTTGTAACTATGAATGTTGTGATTGAGTGAAAACATGCCACCTAACATTGAAGAGTTGACTTAGAATTACCTTTAAAAATTTATGATGAGCTATGAATGTGACATGATGCAATGATGACACTTGGTAAACTCAAGATAACAATGAACAAGTGTGATCTAATTGTGACGAAGTCCGAATGCATTACATGGTAACCAATGCAACTAATTACTAATGCCTTATAAGAATACAAAGAATTTTACAACAAAGAACAAAAAGTAAGAGACTAAACACTTCAAAATTTGGCTAATTAAAAATATGACTTGCAAGAAAATGTGAAATAAAAATTAGTGTTAATCATAAATCCTTGAAAATATTTTAGTACAAAATTTTCCACAAATAATGTGAAAATAGGTGAAGGGGTAAATCTTCTCAAACAATCTTAAATAAGTAAACCTTGAAAAGATCCACCTTTTTTGTAAACATCTAACTTGAACTCATTCATGAGATAATGATTTGATCCTAATTTTAATAATGAAAAAGGGGGAACATTGAATTATATAAACAAAGTTAAAGCCAAATCCCAATAGAACCTAAAATTTTTAAACAATGGAGGATGAAAGTGGGTCTCTATTTATAAAACTATGAGGTGTGTTGACTAAAATAAAATTATGTTTATAAGAAATTATAATTATAAGAAACAAGACTCATTACTTCCCAAGAGGGGATAGTTGATCCAAGTGGTGGTTTGGTAAAAAAACCCTTAATATTGACACCTCCTATTAATATGATCACTTTGTCAATTAAAAATATCACATATTTGTGATCCAAATTGAAATTTTAATATGCATATAAAAGCTTAGAATTATTTTTAGTCATTCTCTTTCATCCATGACATCAATTTTTTTTAAAACACTTGAACAAGCTCCAATTGTTTTTTAAATGTATTAAAAATTCTAAAATTTGGAAATAAGAATGTTGTATTTTAATGAGCTTTTTTTATAAAAAAATCCAATTCATTTCATGCAAGGACACTTTCACATGGATTTTTATATTCTTGAGTTGAGCTAGTTAATCTATAATTCTATATTCAAATCATTTTATCTACTCTTACTTACATAATTACAAATAAAATCACATATAATAGAGAGGAAAGCATAGTAGAGTGTAGAGGGAAGCTCATGGTTATTCTCTTTGTTTAAGAATCACATAGTAGAGAGTTATAACTTCATATGTCTTATTATAACTTGATACCCTTTTATATCAATTAGACAATAGTAGACCTTCTATTTATTCTCACATATAGTTGGCATCTAAAAGCAATAATTTACTTGTGTGTGTGTCTATATTTTGATATCAATTTATTCATTATTCAGTATCTCAATATTCTTAAATTATCTATATGCCATAATTTGTTAAAATTAATTGCTTCAATCTATAACATATATAAATTCAAACAATTTAATATGGTGTAAAAAAAATGTCATTCAAATCCAAATCGCCTTCGTAATCTAGGGACCGTGTTATAACAACATGACTACATTTACCATAATAATAAATTCACTTATTTTAAGACTAATTTAGCATTCCCCTTGTATGTATAGAAGCCACACCCAATTGATATAAGTTATTCTAAAAATCTATTAGATGAATGATCAATTTAATGTGAATTTATTGGTCGATTGAATGGGTGATAACATAGAACTATGGTTCACTTCAAGTTAAGAAAAACATAAGCTTCTAGTTCCATGAAAATTAAATTTCTTTCTATGTTATACACATAAATATCTAGCCTAGATGTAAATACATTGAATAAGAAAAATTACTCTAGAGACTTTTCATGAGGTTGAAATGGAAAGTACACAACTATATATATATATATATATATATATATATATATATATATATATATATATATATATATATATATATAAATTAATTAAAATCTCCTCATAGTCCTCAAGTATCATACACAACATTAACATAAATCAGTTCTCTTGAATTGAAGTACTTAATTTTTTTAGTTATACCAATACGTGTGAACCTATTAGGTTGAGCCTTGAATTCTATACTTGATCTATGAACAAAATTTTATTTTAGAGGATGAATATGATCATCTTCTCTTGATTTTAACACATCTTGTGTATTGGTGCCTCCACATTACAAACCCAGGTTTGGTCTCCATAAATGTTATTACCACTAAAGATTTTCTCAATGTTGGTGTGCTGGTATATATTTATGTTCCTATCTTAAATGCTATTAATTATTTTTTTATATATTTTGATGTGCCTCATAAGGATGCAAAGGTTCACTTGATGCATTATCAACTCAAATAAATAGTCGCATTAACATCATATTGGGTCCATATGAAAAATTATTAGTATGAATATGAGGTTTTAATCTATGAGATCAAGTTTTATATCACATTGAGAGTGTGTGTAAGTAACCACCTTGTGAAAGTAAACCTATTTTCCATGGTAGTTCTTTTCTATTTCTTGAGATGCAAATATCATGTTTTGATTTTGCTTTGTAAAGTTTGTTCTTATGGTAAAAAAATATTGATTCAATTTTTAAATTTTCATTTACTCTACATGAAAAAATAATTTTGGAGTGTAGGAGAGTGTAGGGAAATGATTTTGTTGACATGGTTACCTTATTTTCCATGCCTTATTTTTTTTTGGATTGTGTTTGAGACTACAAAATTTATGCCTTGATTCATGAGTATGAAAATAATTTTCTTGGTTTGATTTGTACTTTTAAATTTTAGGAACAAGTTTAACATTTAGTTTTTAGGAAGAAGTTTAACATTGGTTTGAATTTCTTGGGTGGGAAAATGTTGAGGCCAACAAGTTCAGTTTACTAGGAGGTTGATTTCACCTAGAATAGAATATTACATTGGTTTACATGGAATAAAAATAGACCAGTTTCAATATTCTTAGGTTAGCAAATTTTTTATGCCTATTTTTTTTATTTCTTGTGAAAAAAAATGTTGATTCATTTTTGAAAATAAGTAAGTTATTTTCTTTCATTTCTTTGATTATCTCTCCATGAAAAAAATTACAATTTAAGAGAGAGGATTCATGTATTAACTTAAATTTGGTCACAAATATTTGACTATGTTAGTTTTGGCCCTTTTTATCTTTAATTAACTTGTGCACTCAATTAATACCTATTTTTCCACTTCACCCTATCCTAAGCACATAGGAGGACCTGTTTATTTTACAAATTGGTATATATCACTCATGTAAATATTATTATTGCTAAAAATACCTTTAAGAAAATCTATTCTTGAACCTAGAACCAAAGTTTCAGACATTACCATAGGCATAAAAAACATCCAATATGGACAATAGTGGGTGGCATTCCTATCCCTATGGGACATTGTTTTCTTAAACCTGTTTAAGGTCCAATTTTGAAATTAAACCATCTCTTACCTTGTCTTCAGTATTTTTAGGATTTATAGTATTTTATTTTTCCATTTGAATTTTTATAAATTCACACTTAAGTCATTTATTCTACCACTTGGAAATTTCAATACAAAGACATATGTACACTATTGCACATTGAAAAAATGTTCCCTATTGTTCCCAATTTTGATTCTAAGCATTTAAAATAGTCTTTAACCAAGTCATAGCCTATTTTATTTTGCACTAATCAAATATTTATCAAGTATTCAATATGATTCTAGATGCATTTATATAGTCAAAGGATTATGGTTTCAAAAATCACTCTAAGTGGGAGAAATATGTGGCTTGATTTCCCTCCTTGGAGTATTGGATATGTAAGAAACATTGAATCATCGTGGGGGTGATTAGTGTTATCTCAACCTAGTTACACTCCATTTTTTTTCTATTTTATATCTCTCAATAATTGAAAACCCTATCAGGGTTTCAACCTTTCAAAAGTTATTTGCATATCTTCCATACACCTCTGAAGATCAAATTTGTGTATATGTTCCTAAATCCAACAATCACATTCCCTAATTTCTATTTTTTTAAAAAGATACAAAATTACCCAATAGGGATAGTAGTGAGAGTTGATTTTGTCATTATCTATCATTCTTATCCTCTTACAATCTCATATCCATATTTTGGGTAGTTGAAAAATGCAATTCTTGATTTCTTGTTTTAGTCATCTATTAGTTAACACAATAAAAAACTAGGTAGAAAAAATTAAGTTTTCCATTCATTTGCATATTTAGCCTTATTTCAATCATTTTCATGTTTTTAAATTCAATCAGGTAATTTCTCTTTTCTTGTGTAAATGTCATTTATAGTAATTTGATTTATTCTATTCAATTTATCTTAATTAGGGTTAATTATCATATTTAATCCAAATTTTGATAAAAAATATTGGTGAATATATTTATTGAGCATTGAAAATCCTAAGTTTCCCTTAAGGTTAAACCTTATAGAGTTTCAAATTTTTTGTCCTAGGGTTTAGATAAATTATTGAATATTTGACACTAAAATAATTTCCTTTCAACTTTGAATGTAAATTCAACACTAAAATAACTTACTTTTGACCTCAGATATAATTCCTGACACTGAAGTCACTTTATTTTGACCTCAAATTTGATATCTAACATTGGAATTATATTATTTTGACATTAGATTTTATAAGAATTTACTAATCTCCATACAAAACATTTTTCCTTTGTCTTCTAGCATTTCATTTCATGTCATTGTTTGCAACATATTTTCCATGTTATCTTTCTATGCCACCTAAAAACCTACTTCTCATATTCCTTTAAAATGAAGTGTTAGGTTAAGTAGGATCATTATTGAGAATATTAAAATTCCCTTGATTATTATTAAAATTTATTATACTAGCTCAAACATTGGTTCCTCTTATTTTGATGAAAAAATATTAAAGAATATTTTCAAGTGGATAATCATAATGAACAAGCTATTCAAAATTATCTTAATGCAGAAGATACCCATGAAGGTTCAGATATGATTCATCCTGATGAACTAACTGGTATAGATCAAGCACAAGCCTGATGTTTCTCCATATTTCAATAAGAACTATTTTAAATGTCAAAAGATATACCCAAAATTATTTAAGGCATTTTAACTTCTAAAAGTGCAAATAAATAAAAAATTTATAATTTCAATGCACAAAAATAACCACTCTTTTTCATTGTTAAACCTACTAGATAGGTGTTTCCAATCCTATTGTTGATAATTTTTATACATATACACCTTTAGGCTTGGGGGTAACATAAGGTTTACAATAGATATCTAGCTTATTCTGAACCAATTGACTCATTTATAACTTTTGATAGTTATGCACACTAAATCACAAACCTTTCCTAATGAAAAATCCTTCAAGCAAATTGTTTTAGTTTTGTAAGTTAATTTATTGTAGTTAGAACAAGGTATACCAAAATATATAAAAACATTGGACTCCAAATATTTAATTTATAACCCATTAACATTTGATATTGCATCATACCCTTTACCCACGTGATTTTTAGCTCCTAAGATTTCACTATATGAAGGCAAAGGACATCAAGAACTAAATCTCATATCCTCTCACATAACATGTCTAGATTATTATTTTAATGACAAATTCAAAACTAATTTATTTCCAATAAGCCTAAAATATTATTCCTTGTGTTGGTTTTATAATCTACCTATCCAATCAATCAACGCATTCAATCCATTAGAAAATTTATTTCTCAAGAATATTGTTATTGACATTGATGAAAAGCTTTGTTATGCACAAATTGATAAGCTTAAGCAAGGATCTAATGTTCCTATATGTGATTATGTACTTAATTACAATAGCATGATTATAAAATGATGACCACATTGGAAGATAATGAATTACAAGACATATTGAATAAAAGTTTTCTTGCACCTTTGCATGAGTCATTTTTTTCAAAAATTTAGATCAGTTGAAGAGCTTTGTCAAACATTAAGAGAAAGAGAATTCAATATTATTGCTTTGAACAAGCTCAAGAATGCACCTAATTCTACTTCAACTTCTAAATATAGTTTCAATTCAAACCATATTACAAAGATAGGAAAATAGATACTAAATTAGATGTAAAAATCATAGTTAATATTGTTTCTTAACCTTCAAACAATATCATTTTATCAGATCAATCAAGAAGGCAATTATCTATATTACCAAAATGACCTCACAAATTTCTATAAAATTTACTTGAAAATCTCATAACTTTTCCACCATCATTTAAAATTGACATGAGTAAACCTCAATACAAGTTTGTGATTACCATAGATGTAATGGTCATTTTAATAATATATGTTTAAATATCAAACATCTTATTCAAGATCTTATTAATTTTTTTTTATTGAGTTAGGAACTCCTAAAGAGGAAACTAGGCCTCAATATAACAAAAATGCTAACTTGAATATTTCCAATGAACCATTTCCCATTCATGGTACTAAAAAGGATAATTTAACATTTCATCATACTTAAAATGATTATCCATCTCCTGAGTCATATTATCATCCATTGGATGGAACTATTGGTATAATTTTTTTAAATGCATAAGCATGTTTTATGATTACTTTTGATAATAGTGAAATAGTGTATGATGATTCTTATTTTCATGTTTTATGTATATGATATTTTATTGATAAACAACCTAATCATAGTTTGATATTTTATAATGGATCAAATAAAAATGCATGCACAATAACATTACTTCATTCATTGGATACTCGTAGCATGACATATAAGCAACTAATAAAAGTGTCAAGACATCTAATGGAAAATAATAAACAAATTTGGGATATGTTGTGTTCCTTTCGAAGTGGGTCCTACTATATTATCTACTCACTTTCTAGTTCTCCCACAAAATAGGGTCTTTGATATGATATTGGGACACCCTTGGTTGATTTTTTTTTGTTTTATACCATCTACAGTACATAGATGATTAAAGTACATTCATTGTAATCATGTTGTCAAAATTTCAAGAATCAGATATGAGTACCCTTTACAATTTATGGGACCTCACCCTCCCATTCTACCGCCACAATTAAATGATACATATATGATAAAGGAAAGCACATTTTTCTATCATTTCACCTAAGCAAAAGGTCTCTAGTCAACCAATTCTTAAAAATATGTAAAGGGTTAAAAAGTAACCAATGCAAAAGCAAATCTATTTGCAAAAGGCTTATAATTCCCAATAGACACAATCACATGTAATGTATCCTAAATTGGTGATACATACATATCAACATTTGGCACAATTTTTATATTAGTCCTCATGGGATTTCACATCATTTTGCATCTCTTAGAGCTACTCCTCCTACACATGACTACATTATTAGAGATCTAGATAATTTTATTAATGTGCATGATACATTTTATGACTCTAATATGTGAACATCTAATACATTTTATTCAAATAAATTAATAAATTTACCACTCATCATAAAATATTTTAATTATTATCTCAATGGAATCATTTTTTAGCATGTTTTATTTCCAAATATTCTAAAAATTTCAAAAATGCAAAAATATAACTGTACATAGCTTGTTGACCATTGCATCATGTTCTTCATTCACTTGCACATGTGATTGATTGATTAATTATTTTAAGCCCATAGATATCATTGTGGAGTTCTCCTATTGGATCTTATATTTGAATTTCTATATTTGAATAATTTAAAACTATCATTTTTTTCATATTATGTCATTTACATCTTTGTGTTTAAGTTTGCACTAATAAACTATCATTTCCTATAAAGGATAGAATCGATTAGTATAGTAAATAACTGAAATTCATTACTATCCAAGTTGGTTTATCATGTATTGTGCCATTTCTCACCTATAAATCATAATTTCAGCACATAAAGCATTAATACTTCCATTTTCGATATTTTTCACCTAGTTTCAATCTACAATTCACTATTTTCCATGTAAAATATTATTTTTTCAAAGATATATTGTTCATACATGTGACATACTTTGACAAGTTTAAATTTTATGAATGAGAATGTAAAATAAATCTTCTGCAAACTAGTTCTATTTATACATGTTTTCAATGTTTAAAATTCACATAAAGTGGGGACATATTGCTCATACATGGCCATATAATCAATTCTAAGTGCACATCTCACATTGACATGTCTTAGATTATTCATATCTTTCTTACTTCTACTTTATACACCTTGCTTATCACTACTTGCTACTATTTGTAATTATATATATATATATATATATATATATATATATATATATATTTCAAAATAAAAAAAACTTTTAAAATATTTTAAAAAAAGTTAAATTAGGACCTGAGCATTATTAGACATCTAGTTTACATATTTAAAATTCGTTATATATCTTATGATTAGTAGATAACATGTGATTTTTATGTCACATGTGCATTTCACTATTATTCATGAGTGTTATGCAAGACATACAAAATTTTACATGAATCAAGGTGTTGGACTTGCCGTTAATTAACTATACTATTTACACATGTTTTGTTAGCATCTATATCTCACATTGTGTACATGAATATTCTATTTGATATGATATTATCACATTACATATGCATAGTTTAGACTACATATTTAGTTTTGTGTTCCATTAATACCATTACTTGTATACAATAGATTACATTTTGTTTATCTATCGTGTTTGTCCTTTATCCCTTTTATGAAAACTTGTTTGAACATCTCTATGAGATCTTGTTTGGTATATGTGACACTTGAACATGCCCATTTTTTTTTGTCTTTGGCCCAATTTTATGTGAGACATTTGAATATGTCTTTAGTTTATGGCATTGTCCATGTCCATTATATGAAAAATATTTTACTTTGCGACATTTGAACATGTACCTTACATGCAACCCTTGGCCTTATTATTTGACATTGCTATCATTGTGCTTGTTGATTTTTTTAAGTTCTATGAGTACCATGATCCATATCATGCATTACTAACATTAATATACTAATTTTACATTTTATTAATATGAGCTTCATTGACACATGTATATAGGCCTTTAATTCATATGTTACATACTAATTCAAATGAATCAACTATTACTATGTTAAAAAAAATTCACATCCTTTGTTTGTGACATAATCCATGTCTATTATATGAGAAATATTTCACTTTGTGACATTTGAACATGTACTTTTCATGCAACCCATAGCCTTTTTATTTGACATTTCTATTATTGTGTTTGTGTGCTTGTTGAGCTTGTTAAGTTTGATGAGTGACATGATACATATCATGCACTACTAATATTAATATACTAATTCTATATTCTATTACTATGAGATTCATGGACACATTTTTATAGGTCTTGACTCATATATATATATATATATATATATATATATATATATATATATATATATATATATATATATATATATATATATATATATATATATATATAATTCAAATGAAGCAAATATTACTATGCTAGCAAATTTTTCACATATGCTACATTTTTCAATGGTTACATCTTATTATACATGTTTTGGTTAAATTTTATTTTGATTTGAGTGAATTATATGATCAATTCCCTCACCTCAAAATTAGGTCATTTCAATGTGATTTTCATACATGAGATAAGCCTTTTCAAGAGCAAAAATAAATTTTGGCACAAAATACAATTTCAAAAGTTATAAATTGATTCAAAATTTAGTCATTGACACATATTATGGGGGAATATGCATTCCTATTTTAGGATAAAATAATAAATTAACACATTTTAAAGTGTATAATATAAATTTACGTATAAGTTTCAAACATAATTTATAATTGTCATCTATATAAATTTTTAGATTCTACAATTATAATGTGGGCATGATACATATTCATGCATACTATGCTATATGTGTGTGTGTGTGTGTGTGTGTGTGTGTGTGTGTGTGTGTGTGTGTGTGTGTGTGTGTGTGTGTGTTGTGTGTGTGTGTGTGTGTGTGTGTGTGTGTGTGTATACATACACACACACACATAATTTTTTAAGTTGTAGGATAGAAGCATGGATGTATTCCATTCTCTTTTGATCATGAATTTAGGAACAAAGTTACATTTGAATCTACAAGACATCTATAGTGGCTGATTTAGTTTAAGTTCATAATGCATAACTTAGAGGTTGAGTTCCCTCTAACATCATGTCTGTGAATCCATTTTGGATTTAAACCCATTTCATGTATTGTGGTTACAAATACCAATTGAGTTAAATTGAAGTTTTTATGTCCCTCGATGTGTGTTATTTCTTCTAGAAGTAAAAATTCAATTTGGATCTTGATCACTCTCAACTTATCCATTGGTTTATCTAAGGAACAAATCTTTTGCAAGTGATTCATGGGAAACACCAATTCTCCAATGATTTCGGGAAGCATAATATCCAAGCAAAGTCACATAGACAACATTGGTTTCACATATACAATGTGTTTTCTCTAATTTCAAATTCAAGTATTTTCAAATTTCAAGGTTCAAACAAATTTCAAAATCAAACATCTTAAAATTTCAAATTCAATAATTTTAAAATTTTAAATTCAAGGAATTTTCAAATTTCAAGATTCAATCAATTTTCAAATTCAAACCTTTTCAAAATTCAAGATTCAAGCAGTTTTTTTAAATGAGCTTTTTCAAATTCCAATTTTCAAAAGAAAAAAGTAACGAATTCATCTATTTTTCTAGGTTTGTCAAAAAATTTGGTGCCTTGTATGATTGAAGTATTATCTCAAAGACAAAGTGTGTCTTACACACTAATTTATATGTTGGCATAATTCCTTGTGAGGACCTAGGTGCTAGTACACCAAAGCTTGAACCCAATGAAAGTATTCCTTGTGCTAACATTTGATGAGGAAGAAAACACTCCCCATGCTCACTCGTAGCATAGAGGAGAATAGTCAAGTTGGGATAGGATTAGTTGGAAATGATGGTGTCCAAGTATGAACTAGTATATTGGCGTATGACACTATATTCCTCCTCCTACCTAGATTAGATGTGTTCCTATTATCCCCATTATAACCCTAAACCTATGATATTAACACATATAGACTTATTAGTCCCTTGATTTCAAGAAAATATTCAAATTAAATGAAGCATGAACATCATGATGGAAAGACATGTAGAATTGTATTAATTACCTACACCAAATAGAACTTATTATAGATTGTGATACATATAAACCCTCACAACATTGATATTCATTAATGACATTTATAACATCTAGAATAGATACTAAACAACCAAATACTATTGATTGACCATCAATCGTCATCCCTTTTATCTCAAGATTAATCATTTATAGTTGTAGGGAAGAGTAGGGGCTGTTGATGTTGACCCTATTTGAAATTAAAATGTTATTTCTTCCTTATCCCCTTATCTCTCACCATTAATCATAATGTCAATCTTGATGTCATCCCTTCAACTACCAATATTTATTTATTTTTATCATTTTTTAATTACCAACCTCTTCAAATCCTTCATCATATTTGTGAGGTAACTGGGATGTAATATACTTGAATATGTTGTCATTTTTGATCATATATTGGGTTAATGGGATTTTTTTAGCATTTAACACCCATTCCCTCAGCCTCTCCTTATTTTTTGATGTGTCTCTCATTATCCACAAAACCCATTCTCCAAGGTCAAAATTTAACAAACACTAACCTAGTTTCCCATCCTTTATCAATTGATTCCTTCCTTTGGGTGTTCATTCTTCAATAATGGGAGAATAAAGCTCCATAATGCTGGCATATAACTCTTTTTAAATTTTCCCAATAGTGTATGGCAAACTGGATATTTTCCCATGTTGTGGAAAACTTAGTGTTTATCTTTTGAAGCATTATGATCTCAATAATGAGGGGCTCAACTCATTTCTTTAGTTCCTCAAGTTTCTCCAGTCCTTCTTTGAGAGTTTCCTCCAAAAGTCTCTCTTCATCCAAAGTTATTCCTTGTAGTTCAAATAACTATAGCTTAAATTCCCTTTTGGCAGTGCCTATTTCTTGGGCTAATGATTTTGCCTCTCTCATCAAGGTGGATATTTCCTCCTTATTTTTATTTGTGTATACTAAGGTGGATAAGTCCCTATATTCATCTTTTTGATAGGACATGTATGACTAGGTAATCATGACTTAGAGAAACTTCTAAACAAGCATTCTATATTGGCTCCATATTCAATGAGGATTTTGATAGTATCCTCACATTCTTTCAATTGTTAAATAAATTCAAGATAGACCTATTTTATCCCATCCTAATTTATTTCCCACTATCTCTCCCTCTAAATGAGTGCATTGACCAAAACTTCTAAATTTATTATTGGGTCAGTGTGCATGGCATCATTTGCATCCAGGAGACTAGGATAGTCTTTAATAATATTTTAAATTAACCTTAGGGCTCTAAATTTTACTTCTTGTAGTTGATATGAATCCCTTTCCCTTTCTACTCATTCCTTATTCAAAATGTGTCCTACCTTAACGTACTTATTTCTTGACTATTTGAGAGCCTACTCAATAAGTATGCACCTTATTTCTTCCTCTTTGATGGTGGTGGCTAACTCACTTATAATCTCTTATTATTGTTGATAGGTCATTTTTCTTATCAAATTTTTTAAGGTTACCTCAAAAACTAGTTTTAGGATATCATTCCCAAATTGTGATTTAGTGTAATTCCTAGGGTTTATAATAAACATCCTCAATCTGAGATCTAAATTTTAGTCAAGTGAAACCTCAACTTGGTTGGCCACCTAATGAACAGGTTCTTACCTATATAATTATAGGGAAAATGATAGCTACCATCAAGTCATGTGAGAGACCTAGTTTTCTACTAGGACATCCTATAGATATAGGTGCTCATACTATGTCCCACACTAATATTGTTATTGAATGTTTTTTTTTACATTCTCCCTGAGATCCTTCTATATTATGTTATGGGGGGAGGTTTTATTCTTTTAGGATGGCCTCATCCTCCTATTAACCTTATTTTTCTTTTTCTCTTCCTAAATTTTCAATCAACTTCTCACTTTCCTCTTCTTGTGGCTACCCATCCTCAAGTTCCTTATGGAGATCCTCCTCCCTTGGGCACCTAGCCATATTTCTGTGAGTTCCCTTAGTATTTTTCCTTGAATAGGTGGGGTCCTTTCTAGGATATTTTCCTTTTGGTCTTCAAGCTCATCATGGTATTCCTCTCTCTCCCCCATTCTTTATCTAGTTATATAGATTATCCTTCCATCCCATTTCTATCTACTAGCCCATTTCCCTTGTCCTCTCAAGTTGGTGGGGTCGACGTAATTTATTTTAGTTCTCACATTGGCCAGCATTATATTCCTATCTAAGGTGGTTGAGGTATATCTTCCCACATAGTCATCTTCTTGGTCAGAGGCACTTCCTATGAAGAATGATCCTCCTCTTTAGGTGCATGGATTGGTATTTTCTACTCCTTCCTCTTCCACCTTCAAGCTTTTTCTCACTCTAATATGTTTGCCATGGTCTCTACTATTTATTGGTTTTATAAGAGTGGTCATCTCTCCTTTTTATTTGAATCCTTATCTAATGGAATATTTCATTCCTCTATGCCCTTCTTCACCTTATTCTGAGTCTTTAATCTAGTTATCCTTCTCTCATTTCTTTATTTCCTCTAGGTGTGGCCAATGGTGGTCATGTCCTTCAGCTCTCACCCTCTTATTCATGGATTGCTTGAGAACTTGAACCCTTATATTGGGTCATAAGGACAAAGGGTATCTTTTTCATTTTATCCCTTATTGATATTAGTGCAGTCGATATGAATTTTTATGAATTTAGATGATTTGGTAGATATCACATTCTTTCCTTTCCACTTTATCTACTTCTTTCATAGTCATCTTTATGTCATGCATGGTATAGATGACTACATCAATCTTTTGGGTGTCGATCTTGACCTTCTCTAAATACTTGATGATATTGAATAAATCCATAAATTATTACATGGTGAATGCATAAGATAATTTGAGCCAAGGAGACATATTTCCACTGCTCATTCTGACCCATGTTAGGGAAAAATGTTGCACTACTATAAATCAGGTTTAGTCTTTCACTATCTCTAGAATCATCCTTGATATGCACCATTATTCTCCCAAGGCTTCTCTTAGGTGCATATTCCATTGCATGAGCCTTTTTTTATGCTTCAATTTTATTTTTATAGGGCAAGTGAACTCTTGATATTTGATTGTAGTTGACCAGTGGTAGTCAAGGAAAGTCCATCCTTCTCCTCCATTTCTTCCTTCAATGACTCTGATCTCATCAAATACCATTACCATGAAGATGGATCTAAATGTTAAATTACCTTCCCTCCATTGTCATGAGAATTTTTTATTATGTTGACATAATCCCTATGCGCAAGATCCTTCTTCATGCCTTCCCATCTTCCATGGGTACTTGTGGCCTATTCTACTTTGGTCCTTGGCCTTCCCCTCTAAGGACCTCAACACTCTTCTACTAGATTCTCACACCTTATTGATTTCAATTTATTCTGACCTTATTTTTATAATAAATCCTTAGATTCTTACCTTACTATTTATTGTGCCTTATCCACCTCCATTCACCCTATTATTTATGTATAATGTTGCTTAGCTAGATATTGGCAGGTCTTTAATTCTGTTATCTATCATTAACTTCTTTATCTCCAAGGGCAGCCTTCTAAGATAATAAACCCTTAATTTGTGGAATAAATATAATACATGGTGTTTAGGATATGATTACATGGATAGGGTGAACTCCAACAAATAGATATTCATAATTCCACACCACTATACATCCATAGCTCAGGTTTAAACTATGTCTAAGTTTCCAACTATTGTTTTTGTTCTTATATGCACAAGTGCCTTCATCCTAAGTTGATCATCTTATTCAAATCATATGCTACTAGTCATGAGTATATCTACCTTGATAAATCATAGAAGAGTATCACATATATAACATCATATAGGATTTATTTGATCCAATTCTTTAGATTTTGATCTTTATAGCTAGGATGTTCTTCTACAAACTTATGCTTCATCCATCACTCAATGTTTTTTAAAGATATTTGTATCATTATTTATTATCATTATCATTTATTAAATTAAATGTGACTCTGGTCCTAAAAATGAAACCAAATTGTTGGTACAATTCCTTCTCAGGAACTAGGTGCTAGTGCACCAAAGCTTGTGCCTAGTGAAACTCTTCTTTGTGTTGGAATTTCATGAGAAAGAAGACACTCACCACACTCATCTGAGGAAAAAATAAGAATGGTTAGTTGGGTTAGGGTTATTTGGCAATGATGGCATCTAAGGATGAACTGGTAGAGTGGTCTAGGCCATTCTACTCCCCCTCCTACCTAGCTTAGATGTGTTCTTATTATCCCCACTATATCCCTAAACCTATGTATTAATGCATATAGACTTATTAATAATTTAATTTAAATAAAATATTAAAATTAAATGAAACAAGAACATCATGATGGAAAGACATGAAAAATTATATCGATTACCAACACAAAATATAACTTATTATAAACTATGATATATGGAAACCCTCACAACATTTATATCTACTAATGATAGTTATAGCATCTAGAGAAAACATTAAAAAAGTAACTATTATTGATCAGCCATCAATCATCACCCCATTCCTTTTAGGATTAATCTTTATAGATATTAGGAGTAAGATGGATGCTAACGTTGACCCAATTTGAAATTCAAATCCTCCCTCTTCCTTCTCCCACTTATCTCTCACCATTAATCACAACATCGAGCTTGCTTCCATCCCTTTTGACTCTAATATTTATTTATTTTTACCATTTTTTACTATCAATCTCTTCAAAGCTTTCACTGCAGTCATGAGGTAGTTGGGATGTAATCTACCTAGATCTCTTATCATGTTTGATCATACAATGGGTTTATGATATTTTAGTAGCATTTAATGTCCATTCCCTTAGCCTATTTTTCCTTGCTAACATGTCTCCCATTATCCACAAAACCCATTCTCTAGGGTGAAAATATATCTTTTCTTTAATCTAAAAATTTCATTTATAGACTAAATCAAGGGAAATGTAGTAACCTAATTCTAGTCATGAATACTTGATCATGTTAGTATTGTCTTGTTTTATCCTAAATTAGTATGCATTTTTATACTTCACCTTATCTTAAGCACATAGGAGGACCTATTTATTTTATAAACTATTATTTTTTAGCAATATAAATGTTATAATTTCTAAAAATTCCCTTAAGCATTTGTATACATGAAACTAGATCCAAAGTTTCACATGTTTCCCTAAGAGACAACAACATCTAATAGGGACAATAGTGTGAGGTGTTCTTATGCCTATGGGACATTGTTGTCTTAATCACTCCAACTATATAATTATAAAATTAAACCCTCACTTACCAT
>JARHVA010000225.1:6420000-6582313 GCA_037957365.1 Torreya grandis | reverse complement strand
ATTGCGTGACATAAAACCACCCCATTAAACCACTTCTCAAATTACATATACACAAAACTGGTGTTTATGGATAGAATTATGTTCTAATACAACAAAACATATTGGTGAAGGATGCAACCAAAAAAAAAAAATACAAGAGATAATCTAAAATCCATAATAAAATAATAAAATAATAATTTTAATTTTTAACTGATAATAATCAGGGCTCAAGTAAGGCATTTGATTTTAAATTTTAGGTGGGAAATATTTTATATGTGGTTTTTAAGGCCTTAAAAAATAATGTGATGGATAATATATCACTCATGTGACTAGGAGATCTAGGTTAATAATGATTAAGTTTGCCTTTGTATGTTATGAAGAATATTTTGTTCTTTTTGGGTGATGGTTATTTATGTCTTATAGATTACCCCACCTAAAAAGCTTTTTAAAATGATTAGTTAATGACTAATATTATATTATAGATTATCATTTTTGTGTGTTAGTATTAACTAGGGCTGAATTCATTAAGATAGTGTATTTGACTACCATCAAGTTATGTTAACATGTACCAATAATTATAACATAATCTTAGTTTGGATCATAAATGTTTGAATATTTATGTATAGGATGAAAATTATGTTTTTTTCAAAGATGAAGTAAACCCATGACATACAACTTCAATGAGAAGACAAACAATTGGCATTCATTTCTTGTTTATAAAATACATGACATAACCCTTGACAATCAACATATTTACGGGTACCAAAATTTTGAGCACTTCTCTTTATAATATTTTTAGTGAATAAATGACAAGAATTTTGAAAGGGAGGGGATTCCAAAATACAATGATTAGGTATATCATAAAAATTTATGTCATAAGAATTCCAATAAATTAGGCTAATATAGTGTGAAGGATCCTTTTTAGTTAAAATACATTTCTTAAAAAAATGGAAGTGTTAAAGGAATCATACAACTTCTGGTCTTAATCTTTGATAAGAAAATTGATCACAAAATGTATGTAAAAGTGTACATATGTCAATATATTTTTTCATAAATCAGTGAGACAAAATAACATATGAAAATAAAATTAGAATGATTTTGATTTGGAGATGAATAAATAACTAAATGAAACAAGGATCAAATAATCTATCCAATAGGAAATGAAAAATATAATCAAAGTCAATAATAAAAAAATAAGAAAAACCATAAACTATTGACATATTTCAATGATTTTCTATACGTAATATATTTTTGAGGCATGACTTAATTTTCATGTAATCTCCACATCTCCTTGAACATGTGGATAAAAATGCCTGATTTTTTTTTATGTAATACCATATGTGATTTAAATTCTAATACAATGGTTTCATTTTGAAATCAATCTAGAATCCTTGATATAGGTGGTGGGTCCTTAATCATCCTTGATTATATTGTTAAGGACTAATTTATTTTGAATTGGTTTGAGTTTTTTTATTACTAATGTGTATTTGTGACGAATGAACTCCCATGCTAACTGCATATTTTTAGTATGAGTTTAAATTTCATGATTTTTAATAGAGTCAATGAAAAAGGGCACGGTAACTAATTGTAGGAGTCCATACTACATCAAGGATTTTAAACAAGTGCAAAACAAGAGTTTTTCTTTTAAAAATAGGAAGTTAAACTAGACACTTTATATTTTCCTATTTATATATTTACAATCCACTTTATTTTTGACCATGTCATATATATTTCAAACATATACATTTCAAATCTATTTTAATGAAGAAAGAACATTAATTCTGAAAAATAAGGAATTATTCTTCAAATAAACTAAATTAATACAAATATTACTAAAATTATCATTTTTCAAAAAATGTTATATACTTCACCAAAATGAGATGTAAAAATTCTATGGAAATTAAGGGATTTTACACACCTACTTTCCATAACACAAAAGAATAATTTAAACTACCAAATTATATTAATAAAATCAAGGCCCATTGATCAGTTTAAAGGAAACTTATCCAACTAGAAAATCACTAGAATTATGTGTATGATATTTGGAAAATGTGTGTTTCTCTATCAAACTATATTACATTAGCAAACAATGAAACTTTATCAAAGATTATCATATGAAATTATGTATATCTAGAATAAACTATAAGTAACCCTAAAATATAAACTATCAAGCCTAAACCATTCAAAAAATTCTCCAGGGATTTACTATACACCAATTCTTAACTATTTTATATCTTCAATATCAAATAATACTATTAATAAGAAATTGGGTCTCACAGATTTTAGTTTGACTAAAGGCTAGGATTAGAATATCCTTGGTGGGCATTATCAACTATAAATCACTATAAATAAGCTACAAAAATAAATACTAGGAATAGGAATTATAAAAATTATTATTATTGGATTGGTGCATGTGAAAATTTAGTCTACTGAACACCTACATTTGTTTGTGTATGGGTTCCCAAAAACACATGAAATACATTTTATGCAATTAACCTAACTCAAATTTCTCTATACAAATTTATTTCTTACACATTTTGGACGTAGACTACAAGCATCCCATGAGAACATAAGAACAATATGATACAAAAATTCACTCAATGCTCAAATGATGTAGTAACTATAAGATTTTTTTTCCAAGAGTCGATCCAAGGTTATTGATATGGTCTAGTGCTCAAAAAACACACCTAATTATGTAAAGTAAATACATAAAATTTAATCAACTTTAAAAATATTACAATTTTAAAACCTCTAAATGTACTCTTTTTGTAATAATTATGTGAAACCTTTTGTGAAACCTCTTCTGCAAGTTGATAAGGAACTATAAATTTTATAGAAATATTGATCGAATATAGAAGCATATGTAATCAAAGAAATTAGTCTAAAATAGGGAAACTTAAAAATTTGTACACACCCTAAACATGAATTTTATTTCAACAAAATAGCTAACCAAGTTTAGAACACAAATATCCATAAATATGTTTTTTTAACCAAACATATTTCAACAAAATAGCCATCCAAGTTATTAAAATTATATATAATAATTTCAAGCCTCATAACTATCAACCATAAATCATTATACTGAAACTACATCCCAAGTTTCTTGAGATAACTATGAACTATCAAATCCACAACAAATAACCAAATTGAGATAAAAAAACCTTTATGACTTTCACAAACCCAAATATTTTCAAATCATGAATATATATGAAATATTAATGTACAAGAAGCCTATAATTATTTTTAATGAAAATCATTTCATGCATGTAAACATACATAAAAATACTGACCCTTTACCATATATACATTTTGATAACTTTAACATATGACTTGTAAAATAAATAACACATATGTAACTTAAGACTGTATGCATTGAATTCCTCCAATATTTTTTGTGGTCTACACCATTATTGCTTCCAAACTCACGTATTTCTTTATCTAGGAAACTACTCAAGAATTCATCATAGACGAGAGAAAAACATAAACCCTAGGTCTGATATCAATTTCAACCAGAAAATATTTGCATACTAATTTATCTGACAACAATTCAATACCAAAATAAACAACTTTTGTGCACGGTGACAAACCAATTTTTTTTTGAAAACTTTCCATTGTTTATACAAATGTGTGCATGATTGATATCATATTCAACCATATAAAAGACAAACATTCAGAATTTAAAGGAAAACAATATAACTTTAAAACATTTACATGTTAGAGAATTTATTAAAACTTATGCCATAACTCTCCCAGATTTGATCTTTATAAATAAGAAAAAACCATGATAAGTCAATAATCAATACTCATGTTGAAACTACACTATCTATTCATAAAATGAAAGCCTCAACACTCAATCGTTAACCCATTTTCAAATTGAAATAACTATTTTAATATCTTCTCCAAAATAATGTAAATGACCCTCCACATCAAAAATGACAAACATGCACCACTGTCACATTACCAAATATTCCTTGAAACAAATTTTAAAAGTATCATTCAAAAATAAGAAAAGTTGTGCCTTGTATTTCGACAGTCAAATTTTTATTTTTCATCAACCAAAAACTAGAGGTTATTATTCATTTATGCTTAAAAGGGTTTCAAAAATTTATGCACAAAATCATGTAACTTCTTTGTATACCGTTTCATGCATAACAAAATAATATTTCTCAAAAACTTCAAAGAAACCATTTTAACTTTCAAATATTTTACATGCAAATGAACTTCTATAGCTTTCACATTATTATCCACATCTCATCATTAAAATTATTTAATAAACACTAAAAACTTCCAATGTTACTCATGCAAAATTTCCATAACTATTCCTTCATTAAAACTGTAAACCTTTCATCATCATGAACAAAATGACCAATATTACATAACATACCTGGTGTCACTTTCCTATAAAAAATTTGACTTCCAACCTCCAAACTTCTACACAACCTCAAAGAACCAGAGCTCCACTCCCATAAATGAGCTTATGATAATGAACCAAAAATCAAAAATTTTGAGACTTTATTTTTCTAACTTACCTCTATAACCAACTTTTTGACATGGCTAAATTAGATTGGCTTACATTTAATAATTACATACATAGCAATCTGGTTAAATGGATTATCAGCCTTGACAAGCTTAGCCATAACTATCTCTTCACACCATGTCATTAGCTAATTACCCTTTTTTAAGGAAAAGTCCATTCTAATTAATTTCCTTACCACCAAATATTTCGATGATCTCAAAGCATCAAAACCATACCTCTGCATTCAATGTTTGTGCCAACTTATATTACTATAATGGATCAAAATTCCAACTAATTTTACCTCAGCTAAATCAAACGTTCATCAAATATGTTTTGTGATCAATGAAAAGGGACCTTGACACGTAGTGAATTATGTAAACCTCATTGAAAACCTAATACATTTGCAACTATAAATGACTTATCATCATGGTCTAAAATTGTGCCATACAAATTACGATAGGCCCCTTTGGAATTAAATAATTAAACATAAATTCAAAATTCTTAAAGCTCAAAAGACTCCTTATAATATTGATATTTTGCTTCATGAACAAGTCCAATGGTTGAAAGCCAACTTTATAAGTCTATGCCTAATAAGATATTAAGAATAGTGTGTATACCTTAATGTTATATTCACCAAACTTAATACTAATTCAAATATTAAGATTACTGAGACTTAGAATATCAACTATGTAATCATGATCTTAACCATGTATTCAAGGAATAAGATCATCATATAAAAGAACAAGGCTAAAATATAGATGAGATAAAGTATCAACTTAAGAATTTCAATTCCTTAAATAACCATTATATCATCAATAGTGAATGAAACTGATCCATACATCAAATGTATACCTTTAGAATAGTTTACAAATGTATCAATTTCAAATGTAATGTTTTTTAAAAAGTCATATCACCATTGTCTATACTGAATCATGAATCAAATCAACTATGTAGATTAAAAAAACTATTAAAAATCTGTCTAAATTGGTAATGTATTTTTAAACTAAAATTGTCTCAAACTGAACTAAACCAAATCATCAAAATGACTAATCACACTCAACTATATATACATATTTTTTTCATTAATCCATCATGCTTTTTGAAACTACTTAGAAACATAAATAAAATTTCATCAATCAATCATTACTATTTCATAATCAAAGATGCATCTAAAAATACTATCAATCAATAGGGTCCCCGACATAGTTTAAGGTTTCATGACAAGGTCATCTCTTTGGTAGCAAGTATTGATTTTGAAAAAAAATAGGGGGTGTAGAAAATAGGCATAACACTAGTGACCTTGCTAGTCAATTTTGTGAAATGAATTTGAGTAGAAAAAAATTCTTATCATATAAAACAAATTTTGTCTTGAGAGTGTGATCCAAGAAAATGATTTCTCAAGTAGCTAAGCATGAACCCCTTAAATAATGAATGTGGCAAGGGATGGGTTGTTCGACTAATGTGGCATGAAGAAAGGAAAATGAATAACAAGAAAGTTAGGGCTGGATATACAATCAATTACAAATGCCTTAAGCATAGAATTTGAAAATGAAATAATACTATAACATTAAAATATAACTTAGTGATATTATTTATTTATTATGGAAAATTGAATTTGTAAGAGTAATTTCTAAAAATGAATGATACTTACAACACTTTTGCATCTTCCTTGTATCTTTTATAATGTGATATTTTCCATCGATGACCTTTTATGGATCATTTCAAAAGCAAAGTACAAAAAATAAAAACATGAGATGAAAATAGCATAACAAACAAAATAAAGAAACAAAGGAAAGGAAAAACAAACAAAAAAGAAAGTAAAAAATAAAGCAAAGTAACAACAAAAAGATAACTAATCATAAAATAATTTCAAGTGATAGTTGTTTACTGAATAATACATTATTTCAAAGAATTATGGCATTTCTGTAAGGTCCAAGCCATAATGTATCAAACTTATGATGTTTTTCAGGGTCCTCATGGGCTTTATCCTAATATAAAACTAAGTCACCAACATTAAAATTTTTACTAGAAACTTTTTTATAAAAAAAATATCTTTAATTTTTCCTTAATCTTTTCTAAATTCTAAAATATTGTTGCTTTGGATTCATCAAAAAATACTAAATCATGCAACATTTGTTCAATAAATTTTGTATCTTCAGCTACATATTGTAAAGTAGTCCTAGCTGAAAAAATTTGAAGTTATATTGGTAAAGTAGATTCAAACCCATATGCTAACATGAAAGGTGAATAACCAGTTTCTACCTTAACAATAGTCCTATCATCCCATAAGGCTTCAAAAATTTTAAGATGCCAATTTATTTTGCTATCACAAACTAGTTTCTTCATAATAGAAATCAGATTTTTATTTGTATATTCAACTTGTCCATTTCCTTATGGATAGTGCTTAGATGAATGACTGGAAATAATAGAATACTTTCTTAGGAATTCTAATAATTCATTAAAAATGAATTGAGGTCCATTATCTAAAATAATCTCATATTGAACTTCGAATCTAGAGAAAATCTAATTTTTTAGAAAAGAAATCACTTTACTTGTTATTAAAATTTTAAGTGCTTTGGCCTCAGGCCACTTGGTAAAATAATCTATAGATGTCAAAATATATCTATGAATTGCAGATGAAAGTGGATGAATATCTAAAATAAATTCAATACCTCATTTTATAAATTTTTTTCAAGAATAAATAGATTTAAAGGCATTGCAAGTAGTTTATCACTTCCAATAAATAGTTGACAAGACATACAAGAATGCACTAACTTATAAGCATCTTGAAACAAAGTAATCCAATAATAACCATCTCTCAAAATATTATAAACTATTATTTTTATAGCATAATTTCCACCATAGTTTCCTTCATGACAACCCCTAAGAACTTTCTGAATTTGATTATGTGTACAACATCTTAACAAAACTCTATCTCGATTATGATAAAATAAAATAAATTCTAATAAACCAAAATTTAATTCTTTTAATCTTAAATAATATCTTTCTTTCTTATTTAAGTTATTAGGATAACACTGATTTTGAAAATAATAAACTAAATAATTATAGCAATCATCTTCAGCCAATAAACAATCCCATTCATTCATTTCAAGACCAAACTTAAAAATTTTAGAAAATTCAGCAACATTCATAGTTTTTAAGTGTGGTTTTACATTTAATTTTTTGTCAACTGATAAAACCAAAACATTAATGTCCAAGGCAGCATTTTTGACTAAGTGTTTTACTAGTTCATTACCTTTAATAGTTTTAGAAGTTTCAAATACCATATCAAATTCTTGAATATGTAAGATCCACTTAGCAAGCCTTCCTTGAATAGTTGGTTATTTTAAAATATATGACAAAATAGGTACAATAGATTATACAAAAAAAATATTTCCTATTAATAAATATAATAAAATAATCAAAAAAAAAAAGTGAAAAAATGAATTTCTCAATAAGGGGGTACCTAGTTTCTACATCTTTTAAGACTTGGCTCATATAACTGATTAGTTTCTCTTTATTATTTTCAAATTCTTGAGTTATTACAACTCCTATAGCCTTTTCAATAGCATTAACATAAAGAATAAATGCTTTCTTCAAATTAAGTTTATCAAGGATAGGAGCACTTACAATTGTATTTTTAATAGAATTAAAAGTTAATTCATTATTTTCATCCCAAATATATGTTTTATATTTCTTAAGTAGTATTTGTAAAGGATTAGATTTGTCAGTAAAATCAAAAATGATTTTTCTAACAAAATTAATCTTACCAAAGAAATATTGTAAACTTGATTGATCTTTGAGAAGAGGAAGTTCTTTAATTGTTTTAACATGTTTAGGATCAATATAAATACCTTCTTTAAAAATTATGTGTCCTAACAATTTACCTTCAATCACACCAAAAATAGGCTTCTTTAGATTTAAAAAAAGTGCCAATTTTTTTACATCTTGTGAATACTTCATGAAGATGGTCTAAATACTTTTTTATTTTTTTTAGAATAAATGATGATATCATCTAAATAAACTTGACTAACTATGCCTATTAGATCATCAAAAGCCACATGCATAACCCTTTGAAAACTAACTCCTGCATTCATCAAATTGAAAGGCATTATGTTATAAATGAAATTACCTCTACAAGTGATGAAAGTAGTTTTATGTCTATCATCAAGATTCAAAAAATGTGATTATAACCTAAAAATCTATCTAATAAAAACATCATTTCAGATCTTACAACTTGTTGCAAAATTTGATCTATGCTAGGTAGAGAAAAATTATCTTTTAAAATAGCTTTATTTAGATCTCTAAAATTAACGCATAATCTAATGTCACCATTTTTATTTCTAATCAAAACTAGATTAGCTACCTATTCTGAATATGTTACAAAAAAAATGACATCAACATCAATCATATTATCTAACTCTTTGTTAATGGTATCCTCTAATAAATGGTTGATTCTTCATATTTTTTATCTAATTGGTTTGATACTAGGTTTAATAGGAATGTCATGTTTAATAATATTAGTATCATAACCTTTAAGGTCTTTGTATGACCATACAAAGACATCAATAAACTCTTTAAACAATTTAATGAACTTAACCTTCTCATTTTTAGTCACTTGAATTCCTAAATAAACATACTTAGGATCTTTTTCAGTACCCAAATTAATAGGAATGGTTTCACCTATGATTACTTTTTATGACTCTTCTATTCTAGAGATTTTTTGTTGATCATTAGGTGAAAACATAAATTTTAGGCTTACCAAACTAACATGCAATCTGTTAGTACTTAATTGTAATTAATCACCATAATTTAGTACATAGTCATCATGATCAAAATAATTACCTTTGAGGAATGAATCTATATGCTCATAAAAACTAAACACATGCCAACTATCATTCAAATCAAAAATATTAGGATAAAAAAAATCAACTAAAGGAAAATATATAGTAGTCTCAACCTCACTCAAATTTAGATTGAAATCATAAACCGCAAGTTTATCAGCGCTAACATTGAATTCCCTAAGAATATGTGTGATATTGAAAGCTTATAAATGCTCAAGTAACATGACCAAAAATTTTGTGTATAATGATGTAAATGAGTTTTATTAGTCTTATAAATCTTTTGAACTTGTCTTATTACTAGTTATGAATCTCCAAAAACTTCTAAATGTTTAACATTCAGCTCTATAGCCTTTTCTAACCCTAAACATAATGCTTCAAATTGTGTTGTATTATTAGTGTTTTCAAAATATAATTTGAAATCATAACAATTTTTTTTACCAACATGAGATATTAGACAAATTTTAGCACCAATTATCTTATTGAAAGCAAGCTCCATCAAAGTAAAGAGACTATAAAATATTATTTTTAAATATTTTTTCATGTTGATTTTATGGTTCATCTACATTAAGTAATTTATAAGTTCCAATACTAGTTTTAATGTAAGAAATATTAGATGAAAAAGGTGATTCAATTGGGGTACCAGAAAAATATTCCTTCTTAATGAATGCAATCTCATTATTAACAAGAACCCATGTTATATATTTTCTAATGAAAGCCCTGGTGGCTTTAGACCAATCCCTTCCTAATAACAATGCATAATTACTAAGAATATTCAACACTTAAATATTAGTCATACATATAATATGTTAATTCTACATAATTTTAATAACTATGTCATGAAATGTACCATAACTCTTAATTTGTCTAGCATCAAAACTAGTAAATTTTCTACTATCAATTTCATAAGATATACTCAATTGATTTGCAATGCATTTAGGCATGATATTATTTGAAGCACCTATGTCTAAAATGTAATTATGAATTATTTTATTATAAATATTGACTGTGACATAGAAAGGGGGAATATAATCAGTAAGGGGATCAAAATGTTAAGCATAAATGTGTTCAATTTTTTCTTCTTGAAAACTTAAATCAACTCTAGGATTTTTCACTACTTCATTAATCTTATCAAGTTATCTCAAAATACTAGCTGATTGTAGCAAAGAAAACCAATTTTAATTGTTGACAAGTCATCAATTATATTATAATTCTTAGCATCAATTTGTATATATTTTTAGATTTATAATGTTGATATTGATTGTTATTATATCTAGTTGGAAAAAGATTATTTTGTGTAGCATTATCATTAGAATTATTAGCATTATTCTAAGATGATTTACTTTTATCATCATAAGAAAATTATCATTTATTGTTTTATTATTTTATGGAGAATTATAATCTTTATTCCTAGTATTTATAATATAAATATTCTCATTTTCTGAGGTATCATTAAGTGTGTTTATATTATATGCTAAATCTTCAGTTATTTCATCTTTTCCTTGAAGATATTTCTTGAATTTAATAACAACTTGACATGTGTCAAGATTATAATCAAGTTCACAAACATTATAGTAATAAGCAATAAAATTAGTTTTATCTTATTTATTATTCATGTTTGAGGAAGAAGGTTTGTCATTAAGATTTATTTTAACAACGACCAACTCATTACCTAGACTTTGTATTGCCTTTAATATTTTTGAATTATATGAATTTAACCCTGTAAAAGACCTATATTTAAAACCAATACACTTAATTTTATTTTCATATTCAATACAAAATCTTATAGTTTCATCATATTCTATATTATCCTTATCTTATAAAGCCATTTTATATTTTAAAGGTAAAGCATTGCAAAGATAAAGTTTAGACAACTTTTTTGAAGGTCTAAGATCAACTGGGATCTTTTGATGTAGCTTAGTAAATATAACAACAAAATGATATATGATCTCATTAGAATCTAAATAAATATTCAAAAGATCATTAACTAAATCAAAATATTCTTTTGCTTTACCAAAAAACAATTTAACCAGTCTTCTACATCTCTCCTATTATCAATAACTTTATCAAAAATACTAACAAATGCTTGATAAGCTTTTCTTTCTAATGTTTGGGGAAAAAATCTTAAATAAATATTTTCACTAGTTATTCCAAAAGTAGCACAAACTAGTCTAAAATATTTTAAGTGATCTTCCCAAGATTCTCTAGTGGCATTACTTTGGTACATTCAATACCTTGAGAGAAAGTAACTTACCAGGATGATTTATAACATTAATTAGATTAGTAAAAATCTATGGTGTGATAGTTATTTGATTCTCTTCCTGAGCTTTGGCTTCATCTTCACCTTCAGTGAGCTCATCTTGTTCTCTATTGTTTGTAACCCATGAAGTAAATTCTCTAATCTCCACTCTAGTATTGGTGGTTCTTCCAATGATTAATTTTCCACTAATTGATCTCCCATTGAAATTTTTAACATTTTCTACCTAAATAGAGTGATTATCTTGAACTTGATGTTCTTGATTTAAATATAGATTTATAACACTAGTTTCAGCAGGCACAATAAAATTGTCAAATAGAAATGAATTAGAAAAAAATGAGTTTTAGGTCTAAGATTAGTACCTAAAACTCTATCTCTATCTAATTAAATTCTCTTATTTGAATTCAAAATATCACATTGAGTCTCATGCATAAGATTTGAATACGAATTAATTTCAAATTATGCAATATCTTTTTCTTGATTTATGACTTCAATAACTTGATGAAGAATTTTAGGATGATTATACCATGCATAATGTGTTAGATTGAAAGCAACACCAACTTGATCATTTTCTAAAGCTATTAAATTTTGATTAATCAGAGTTTGTTGACCTCTAAAAACCATTAACAAGAAGAAAATAAAACTTAAAATAATTTAAATTTCTAAACAATTTCTCCAGTGGAGTTGCCAAATTTGTTGATGATGAAAATTATGCCATCAGTGAATCAACCCTTTTACCTATCATGAAGGTCAAGCTAGAATCGTACTAGTCTGATCATGTGTTTCTAAAGGTTCATCTAAGATCTTAAAGATGCAAGGGGATTTTATTATAAGTTCTGAGAAATAGTCAAAAAGTTATCAAAACAACTTAATCTATTATAACAATAAAAAATTTATTTATCAAATAATGAATCAATTAAGATAAGAATTTATAATCTATTATATCTGATAGAAAAAACCTATGAGTTAGATAGTCTTTTAAAAATAAAAATCTGATCCAGTAAGTATTCATATATTCAATGATATTTCACTTGCAGTAATATTCTCCATTCAATTATAGTAGATGATAAAAAGAGAAAAAGATAGATTTAAAATATATATATAAGACATTCAATCACTAAGCAAAGAACAACAAACAAATGACCAACTAAAGGAAACTAAGAAAAACACACAACTATACTTAAAGAAAACTAAGAAAATAATCTAAACAAGACACAAACTTGAAAGAGAAAGACAAATAAATTAAGAGAACAATCTATTAGGAAAACAAACTACTAAGCTAATACAAATTTAAAAATGAAAAGATTAGAAGATCAAACTAAACTAAAATAGAAAATAACATAAATAAATTACCAACAAAGAAACAACTATTAATATAAATATAAGTAAACAAAAACCATTAATTTAAAAACTTGAACAAAACTAGAATCTAATTAAAATAAAATCTAAAAATTAAAAAAATGGACTAACAAATATTAAACTATGAAATAATTATCAAATGACTAAATTTAAAAGAACAAAAAAGATTATTAATAAATAACTAAACATATAAACTCTAATTAAGACATCTATTCAAACTAAAGGATTAAATAAAGATAGAACATTATTTTTGAACAAAAATAAATAGTGAAATAAACCATCTAATAATAAATCTATAAAATAGAAAATAAAATGAACTGAAAAGATTAAGCCCAAAAACTTAAAAGATTCTAAACTCTAAATTGAAATCAGAAAATAGTAGTCTAAGAAGGATTAATCATTTTCTAAAAGAAGAACAAAATCTAAATAAGAAACTAATTAAAATAGATAGAAACTAATGGTTAAAAATAAAATTAAGAAAACCTAAAATAGAAATAAAAACCCAATTTAGAAGAAAACTGAAAAATTTAATTATATTAAAGTTAAAGTCAAATAAATTACAAAGAGTGTGTGAGTCTCAAAAGGAGAGTCATATTAGCTAAAAAATGATAAATTTATTGATAAAATCAACATTATTCTTTTACAAAGACTTGAAAGACAACTTTACAATCAAAAGAAATCAATGAACTGTTGCAAAATAGCGAAATGTTCATCATTATTCAAGCTGAATATTAAAAATATGTACATAGAACTATAAATAACAATCATCAAAAGATGTTAATTTAGCAAAATTTAGATAATCAGTATGAAATGATAAATAAATTTGGATATATCTATGTTTTATAATCAATTACTCAATCATCAGATAAAGTACCATTGAGTCTATCTACAAAAGTTGTACTATCTCAAAGAAGTTGCATAAAAAGAAAAGAGTTGAATGATTATCTTCAAAAAATGCCTAAGTCCTCAATACCTATTATTATTTTGTCTTCAAATGAGCCTTTGATCTCTTATTATACCTTCAAATTTAGCTACCAAATAAGTTATAACTAACTTTAGTTAGTTATTAGTTTATATTAACTAATTGACTTCTAACAAAGTCAATTAATTATAAACTATAATTAGTTAAGGACAAGTTTTAATTAAGACTTAAATGTTTTAATTGATCAAGTTATTTAAAAATATAGACCAGGGGTACTAATATAAATGGATGGGGACCCATATTAATTAATAATATAATAGAATACACATTTTAATCATAAAATAAATAAGTCAGAATTGATAAATCCTATTCATATTAATCTATAATGCATATTAATTAACTTAAGCATATATAATTATGTATCAGAACTCTAAAATTGTTGACCCTGATTGGTCCCACCCAGATATAATGGACAATCTAAAATATAATATCAAAATCTAAGATTGGGAAATAAGTGTCCAGATAAACAAAATTGAACGCTGCAATAACTCAATAAATGAAATTGAAACTATATCATAAACTAAAATTTATCACACTGCTCCAACCACAAGTGATGGTGTTTAATCTAAACTAAACTCTCAATCTATAATTAACATCATTTTATTTTATAAGTTCTAGAAATCTTATGAATTTCATTTTTAGTGCATCATTCTTAAACCTTCCAAAAATAGAACTATAGATCTTTTCAACACATTACTTTAAAAATGAATATTAAACTGAGTTATTTAATTAAATGACAAAATTTTTATATGGAAGTATCTATTAAACCATCTTTACCTTCTTCCAATATAATACCTTATATAGATTTTAAAAGAGAAGTGTCAGGGCACATTAACTTTAATATCTATATTTGAATTAAAACCATTCCTTCAATTCTAAGTTATATCCTTAAACAAATTTTCATACTTATCCACTTTTTTTGAAAAGGACATCAACACTTATGATTGAAACCACCCAATGCAGTTTAAAAACACAAATATCCATAAATATGTTTATTCAACTAAACATATTCAACAAAATAGCTGACCAAGCTATTCAAATTATATATAATCATTTCAAGCCTCATAACTGTCAACCATAAATCATTACACTGAAACTACATCCTAAGATTTTTGAGCTAACCATGAAGTATCAAATCCACTAAAAATAACCAAACTGAGATAAAAACACCTCTATGGCTTTCACAAACCCAAATATTTTCAAATCATGAATATATATGAAATTAAATCTCAATACACAAGAATCTTGTAGTTATTTTTAATGCAAATCATTTCATGCATGTAAGCATACATGAAAATACTGACCCTTTTACCATATATATCTTTTGATAACCTTAACATATGACTTTCAAAATAAATAACACATATGTAACTTAAGACTGCATGCACTAAATTCTTCCAATGTCTTTCATGGTCCACACCATTACTACTTCCAAACTCATTTATTTTGTTAAGCACATAATATACTGAGAGGGGGGGTGATTCAATATATCATATATCTTATAAAACTTTCCCTTAATCAAATTCACATAATCAACCATTCAAGATATGCAATAGAACTCAAACAATAAACATCACACAAGAAAGAGAGAAACACTAGATATAACGTGGAAACCCAATGTGGGAAAAACCACATAGAACAATCTCAAGTATATGAATGAGCACCAACCCAAACAATATTTTCAAGCCAAAATTGTAGGAGCACCATACCCCTTTGTCGAGCACCAACCCAGCTACTATTCGTGACCACCAACCCATAGGAGCACCATACCCCTTTGCCGAGCACCAACCTAGCTATTATTCGTGAGCACCAACCCACATGAGCACCAACCCCTTTGTGTATACCACACACCTATCTCTCAATGTTGCTATATCAACAAATGATAGTTCAATACAACATCTCTTTCCTCTCTCTCACCTTTGCTCTTTTAAGCTAGATATAACAAATACAAATCATATTCAACTCTCACAATTGCTCTTCTAAGCTAGATAATACAATATCAAATCAACCTCTTTATTTCATATTACAAATGGCTTCTCAAGCCTTTATTTATAGCTTTCCAAATGACCTTTGGTCTTCCCCCTTTGTGACCCTTCAATCCTCATGGAAAATGGTGCCAAACTTGGATGACCCTTCATATTCAAGCCTTTGAAAAGTCATGTGGTGACCCTTCATGACCAAAAATGTCCTTCCATCTTTTGTCCTCATCTTGGTGACTTTTCATATTCCTTAAAGTGTCCCTTCATGAGAAATTACGCCCTTACTCTTTTGTCTTCACTTGGTGATTCTTGGTATTCCCCAAGATGACTCTTCATGGGAAAATGTGTCCCATCCTTCTTTTGTCATTACCCCATGGCTCTTCGACTTCTCCATGGGCCCTTATTTTGTCTCATATGCAACCAAAAATATATTCGTTAATATTAAATATATATTAACTTACATTAGCCAAGATATATCTATAACAAATAATATTAAATGTAATGGGGCCTTTATCACCAATAATGTTAGACCTTTGACATCAATGACAATATTTACAATAATCTCCCCCTTTGTCATTGATGGCAACCTCAATCCTAAAATTGCCACATCTTATCACTTGCACATACTGTCATATGAAAACATATAGTAACTCCCCCTTATTGTAGAAACTTGTACCTATTCCCTATACCTATTTTTTGCACCTGTACCTGTACCTGTTATTCTCCCCCTTTGACAACAATGGCAAAGGGCCTACTTGGAGCTAACACTTAGCTCCCCCTCAACTGATGCTGAACCTCAATGGTAGAAAGTAAAGGAAATTACTCCCAACTTCTCTCACAGATACTCAAATGAGTGCCTTTATGAAAATATCTTCAATCTGCTCTGTAGTACTAATATATTCCAACTTAACCTGTTGATTTACAACCTGCTCTCTCAAGAAGTGATATCTAATAGGAATATGTTTTATTCTTAAATGCATTACTAGATTTTTTGAAATATTTATAGCACTTGTGTTATCACAAAAAATGGAAATAGGTTCATCATACTTTACCTTGATATCTTCCAAATTTTGCTTTATCCAAAGCACTTGAGTACAACACAATATTGCTGCAATATATTCTACTTCAGCTGTAGAAAGTGATACTGAGTTCTGATTCTTGCTTAGCCATGATATTAAGCTATCACCAAAGAATAAAACTCCTCCACTTGTACTCTTTCTATCATCTAAGCACTCTGCCCAATCTGAATCTATATAAGCAACTAAAGTGAAATCTTTACCTGTGGGATACCATAATCCATAATCGAATGTCCCTTTGATATATCTAAATATTCTTTTCACCAACTAAACATGACTATCTCTTGGAGATGACTGATATCTTGCAACCCTACCTACTTCATGCATGATGTCTGGTCTTGATGATGTCAAATGTAAAAGACTACCAATCATAGATCTATACAAAGATTAATTTGTAACAGGTGAATCTTCATCCTTGCTCACCTTATTTCCTATACACATAGGTGTGCCAACTGGTACACAATCCTCAAAACCAAATTTATTCAACATTTGCTTGGCATATTTACTTTGAGATATAAAAATTCCTTTATTTGATTGAAATATTTGTAATCCTAAGAAAAATGATAATTCTCCAAGCATGGACATCTCAAATTCTTTTTACATTCTATCAAAATATTCTTTTGTCATCTTTTCAATATTTCCTCCAAAAATGATATCATCAACATATACCACAACAATCAATTGATGCTCACCTTCTATTTTGATGTAAATATTACTATCAGCAAATCCTCTCTTGAATCCTTGATCTTGCAAGTACTTATCAAGTCTTACATACCAAGCTCTAGGAGCTTGTTTTAATCCATGCAATCCTTTCTTCAATCTGCATACATGATTATTAATATTCAAGAGAATAAACTCCTCAAGCTGCTCAATGTAGACCTCTTCTTCAAGATTCCCATTTAGGAAGGAAGATTTGACATCCATCTAAATACTTTAAATTTTTTAAATACTGCATATGCAAGAAACATTCTAATAGCCTCTAACCTTGCTACTGATGCAAAAGTTTTTTCAAAATCTATTCCCTCAATCTGAGCATATCCTTTACATACTAATCTTGCTTTATTTCTGGTTACTTCTCCATTTTCATTCAACTTATTTCTATAAACCCATTTTGTTCCTATCACATTGTGATCTTTTGGTCTAGGCACTAATTCCCAAGTATCATTCTTTTTTATCTGATCTAATTCTTCATCCATAGCCTTAACCCAATGTTCATCATGTCTAGCTTCTAAAAAATTTCTAGGCTGAAGTTTAGATAACAAAGAGAAATTAACTTGTTCAGATTCACTTACCATCATTCTTCTAGTGCGAATTCCATCTTTTATATCCCCAATGATGTCACTTTCAATATGATTTTTTTGAACATATTTGGATGGAGTCTTGGTGCCCTTTTTCTCCTTCTCCTTTTCCTCATCTTCATCTGATTCTTCAAAGCCTTCCTCTTCAATGATTTTAGGAATGTCTACTGGATCACTGATCTTTTGTGTTCCATCTTCTTCTATCCTGACACTTGTACTTTCAACAATTTTCTTGGTTCTTTTGTTATAACATTTATAAGCTTTACTTTTGCAAGAATAACCAAGAAATATACCTTCATCTACTCTGGATTCAAACTTACCAAGTTTTTCATCAGTTCTCTTTATGAAGCATTTGCTATCGAAAACTCTAAAATAATCAACTGTTGCTGGTTTGTCTTTCCATAGCTCATAAGAATTATTGTCACTGTCGACTCTTAATAAAGCTCTATTCTGAATATGCACTGCTGTACCAACTTCCTCTCTCCAATATTTATTTACTATCTTGGATTCATTTAGCATTGTCCTTTCCATCTCCTAAACTATTCTATTTTTCCGTTCAACTACTCCATTTTGTTGTGGAGTTTTGGCTTCTGAATACTGTCTCTTTATTCCATGATCTTCAAAAAACTCAATAAATTGATCTAACATGAATTCTCTTCCTTGATCTAATCTAAGACACTTAATCTTCATATTAGTTTCATTCTCAACTAATGTTTTGAATGCTTTAAACTGTCTAAAAGCTTCTGATTTTTTCTTTAAAAACATTGTCCAAGTCATACATGAAAAAACATCAATAAGCAACATGAAATATTTATCACCTTGAGTACTTTGAGTCCTCATAGGTCCACATAGATCAGTGTGAACAAGCTCTAGCATATGAGTGATTGAGTACTCTTTTGTTTTGAACCGCCTTCTAGCCTACTTCCCATGCTGACAAGGTCCACAAAGCGTGTTAGATGGCTTTGTGATCTTTGGAAGATTCCTGACTACTTGCTTTTTGCAAATTTTGACAAGATTGTCAAAAGTTATGTGCCCCATTCTCTTTTTCCATAGCCAACTTTCTTCAGTCTGACTCAAACAACATTTTTGACCTTTGTTGTCTGATAGCATATATAAGTTATTACATGTTCTTTGAGCATCTGCAATCAATACATCTAAATATTTTCTTCTAATTTCACAACCTTCTACATAAAAATTTAGTGTGTGCCCCTGATCACACATTTTACTTACACTCAAAATATTATGCTTAAGACCTTCCACATATAAAACATTTTCAGTTTTAGTTCTACCATTATCTAAACTTAGTGTACCTTTTCTAGCAATTTTGGCAGTAGTATTGTCCCCAAATTTCACTGTGCCACCATTGATCTTCTTCAAGGTTATGAACTTGCTCTTATCTCTTGTCATGTGCCTTGAACATCTGCTATCAATAAACCATGGCTTTTCTTCATTTCTTGCATGCAAAGCTATTTGGACCAACATAGAACCTTTAGATTGTTTCTTCTGCCATGTTTGAACCTTCTTTTATATGAATGGAGCCCTGAAACTCTGGTCCTTCTTGATTGACTCAAACACGCTTCTATAATACCAAGCCATGTGTCTGAAGTTGTTACACTTGTAACAAATTATGGTCTCTTCATCAAAGCTTGATAGAGGAGCAAAAGAGTTATAGCTTCTGCTTGACTCTACATGACCTTCCTTTTCCTTATTTTTGAGATTGTTAGCTCTTTTTCTACAATCTAATTTCTTATGACCATATCCATTACAATAAAAATAGTAACCATAAAAATAGGACATGTTTGTGAGTCTCTGACCTAATTGCCTTTTATAGCTTTGTTCCTTCCAGCCTTCTTTGTCCTCTGTATTATTCACTCCTTCCCTTCTTGTTTCTTTATTTGTAAGAGCTTCAACATAGCTCTTCTTCTTTTCAAAATTGACACCTGTCTTATCTGATATTGCCTTTTGGCTTTCTAATATCTTATTCAGCATATTAGTGTTATTCTCAAATTTTGAATCATTGACTATTTTATCATCGACTGCTTTCTCAATCTCTTCTTTTAAAGAGGCAATTTTAGTAGCATACCTTTCACATTATTTTATTGATATTTCCAACTATGCCATCAGATCTTCTTCATTTTTCTTGGCTTCTTCAAAGTGTGCTTATAGATCTTCAATTATCTCCTTTGACTCCTTTTCATTTTTCTCGATTTGATGCTTCAATCTTTGATTTTTCTTTTCAACAATTTTCAGCTCTTCTAAGGCACACATGAGTTATCCTTCCATATTCACTTTGGATTCATCCTCTTCTTCTTGATCAACTATTATTTTGCTTGCAGAGGCACCTTTATTTATGGCCATCTTGTGCTTTCCTGATCTACCTTCAAGCTATAAAACTTTTTCAAAAAAAACCTACTCTGATACCAATTGTTAAGCACAGAATATACTAAGAGGGGGGGTGAATCAGTATATCATATATCTTACAAAACTTTCCCTTAATCAAATTCACTTAATCAACCACTCAAGATATGCAATAAAACTCAAACAATAAACATCACACAAGAAAGAGAGAGACACCAGATATAACATGAAAACCCAATGTGGGAAAAAACATGGAGAACAATCTCAAGTATATGAATGAGCACCAAACCAAACAATATATTCAAGCCAAAATTGTAGGAGCACCATACCCCTTTGCCAAGCACCAACCCATAGGATCAGCATACCCCTTTACCGAGCACCAACCCAGCTATTATTCATGAGCATCAACCCACATGAGTACCAACCCCTTTGTGTATACAACACACCTATCTCTCAATGTTGCTATATCAATAAATTATAGTTCAATACAACATCTCTTTCCTCTCTCACACCTTTAATCTTCTAAGCTAGATATAACAAATACAAATCATATTCAACTCTCACAATTGCTCTTCTAAGCTAGATAATACAATATCAAATCAACCTCTTTATTTCATATTACAAATGGCTTCTCAAGCCTTTATTTATAGCTTTCCAAATGACCTTTGGCCTTCCCCCTTTGTGACCCTTCAATCCTCATGGAAAATGGCACCAAACTTGGATGACCCTTCATATTCAAGCCTTTGAAAAGTCACGTGGTGACTCTTCATGACCAAAAATGTCCTTCCATCTTTTGTCCTCATCTTGGTGACTTTTCGTATTCCTTAAAGTGTCCCTTCATGAGAAATTTCACCCTTACTCTTTTGTCTTCACTTGGTGACTCTTGGTATTCCCCAAGATGACTCTTCATGGGAAAATGCATACCATCCTTCTTTTGTCTTTACCCTATGGATCTTCGACTTCTCCATGGGTCCTTATTTTGTCTCATATGCAACTAAAAATATATTCATTAATATTAAATAAATATTAACTTACATTAGCCAAGATATATCTATTACAAATAATATTAAATGCAATGGGGCCTTTATCACCAATACTACTAGACCTTTGACATCAATGACAATATTTCCAACATATTTATCCAATAAAGTACTTAAGAATTCATCATAGATGAGATAAAAACATAAACCCTATGTCCAATATCAATTTCAACCAAAAAATATTTGCATACTAATTTGTTCGACAACACTTCAAAATCAAAACAAACAACTTTTTTGCACGATGGCAAACCCAAAAAAATTTGAAAACTTTCCATCATTTATACAAATATGTGCATGACTTATATCATCTTCAACCATACATAAGACAAACATTTAGAAGCTCAAAGGAAAATAATAGAACTTTAAAACATTTGCACACTAGAAAATTTATCAAAACTTATGCCATAACTCTCCCATATTTGATCTTTATAAATTAAAAAAACCTTGATAAGTCGATAATCAATACTCATGTCAAAACTACACTATGTATTCATAAAATGAAAGCCTCAGCACTCAACCATTAACCCATTTCAAATTGAAATAATAATTTTACTATCTTGCCAAAAAACATGTAAATGACCCTCCACATCAAAAATGACAAACATGCACCATTGTCACATTACCAAATATTCCTTGAAACAACTTCTAAAATTATCACTCAAAAATAAGAAAATTCATGCCTTGTATTTTGACAGTCAAATCTTTATCTTTCATCAACTAAAAAATAGAGGTTATTATTCATTTATGCTCAGAAGGATTTCAAAAATTCATGCACAGAATCATGTAACTTTTTTGTATACTATTTCATGCATATCAAAACAATATTTATCAAAAACTTCAAAGAAACCATTTTAAATTTCAAATAGTTTGCATGCAGATGATCTTGTATAAATTTCACATTATTATCCACATCTCCTCATTAAAATTATTTAAGAAACACTAAAAACTTCCAATTTTAATCATGCAGATTTGACATAACTATTCCTTCACTGAAACTATAAACCTTTCATAATCATGAACAAAATGACCAATATTGCATAACATACTAGGAGTTGCTTTCCTAAAAACTTTTTGACTTCCAACCTCCAAACTTCTACATGACCTCAAAGAACCAGAGCACCGCTCTCACAAATGAGCTTGTGAGAATGAACTAGAAATCAAGAATTTCAAGACTTTATTTCGCCAACTTACCTCCATGACCAACTTTGTAATGTGGCTAAATCATATTGGTTTACATTTACTAATTATGTACTTAGTAATCTGGCTAAATTGCTTATCAACCTTGACAAGCTTAGCCATAACTATCTCTTCACACCATGTCATTATCTAATGACTATTTTTTGAGGAAAAATCCATTCCAATTAATTTCTTTACCGTCAAATCTTTGGATGAGCTTGAAGCATTGAAACCATACCTCTACATTTAATGTTCATGCCAACTTACATTACCACAATAGATCAAAATTAAAACTAATTCTAACTCAACCAAATCAAAATTTCATCAAATATATTTCAGAATTAATAAAAAGGGACCTTGAAACTTAGTGAATTATGCAAACCTCATGAAAAAACTAATACATTTGCAACTATCAATGACTTATCATCATGATCTAGAATTATGCCATGTAAATTATGATAGACCCTTTTAGATTTAAATAATTGAACATAAATGCAAACTTCTTAAAGCTCAAAAGACTCCTTATAATATTGATATTTTGCTTCATGAACAATTCCAATGGTTGATATGCAACTTTATAAGTCTATTCCCAATGAGATATGAATATTAGTGTGTATACCTTGATGCTATATTCACCAAATTTGAATACTTATTCAAATATTAAGATGACTAAGACTTAGAATATCAATTATGTAATCATGATCTTAACCTTGTATTGAAGCAACAAGATCATCATATAAAAGAACAAGGTTGTAATCTAAATGAAATAAAATATCAACTTAAGCATTTCAGTTCCTCAAATAACCATTATATCATTAGTAGTGAATGAAACTGAACCATACATCAAATTTATACCTTTAGAACAATTTTCAAATTTATCAATTTTGAATGTAATGTTTTTCAAAAATTCATATCAACATTTTCTATATTGAATCATGAGTCAAATCAACTATGAAGATTAATTACAAATCTGTCTAAATTGGTAATGCATTTTCTAAATAAAACTATCTCAAATTGATCTAAACTAAATCATCAAAATAACTGATCACACACAACTAAATATGCATATTTTATTCATTAATCCATCATGATTTTTTAAACCACTTATAAACATAAATAAAATTCCATCAATCAATCATTACTATTTCATAATCAAATATGCATCTAAAAATACTATCAATCAATAGGATCCCTGACATAGTTTTAAGTTTCATGATAGGGTCATCTTTATGAAAACAAGTAGTGATTTTGAAAAAAATTAAGGGGTGTAAAAAATAGTCATAACACATCTTATACTTTTATATTTGTATCAATGTCTATTTTCTAGCCCTCTAGACACTACCAGCCACAAAGGGACAATACCACTGATGGTAGTGTCCAGATCATTATCTAGTATCCAGTTTCTAAAATTCATACAAATTTTAATTATTTAATACCTATGTGTTGGTCTATTTGTGTTATTTAAACCTATCCTAAGATATTTTCAAAATGTGTGGTATAAATACAATTCTCAGAGTTCTCATTTTTCATCTAGTAAATACCAATCAAACACCTATTAAAGCTAAATCAATAGACTACACAAGACCTCTAATCTACCCTATCCATCCTTATTTTCATATCAATCATAGGAGAAGTCATACTACAATTTTGAAGCATTAAAAGAGAATTTCATGATTGATATTTGTCAAATTAAAATCTAGATCATTGCATGCATATGCATATAGTATATTACACCCTTATGTACACATGTTTCCACACATAAGAAATAACTACATAAGTTTGAGGCCCTACTTAGAATATCAAATATATAATCAGCACCCATTGATAGAGGAGTATTTGGGGTAGCTTGACACCATGAGCCCACAAACCTATTTCTTAGTAAACTCATCCCAAGGGTGAAGAAAATTGAATAAGGGTGAAAATATGGGGTTTGATCAATAATAAAGAGAAAAAAATGTATCCCTAAACTCAACACACAATTAGAAAACTTATAACAATTTTTTTTCATATACAAACTATTCATTATTCCATACTAAACAATTATGTCATTATCAAATAGTAACATCTATGGTAGTGTCTAAACCTTATGGTAGTGTTCATGGCCACAAAAGTATAATTTATAGAATATGATGACTAATCCAAAACACTGACTCTGTGTACTCTACACATGTTTTTAGTGTATATCTACTTGTGCATACTAAATTAGCTAAGTATTATTTTTTCTTATTTATTTCAATATCTTCCAATAGTTGTACTTTACTATTTTTATCAATCTAAATTTTATAAATTTAGAATATCATTTATATGAGTTTTATAATTAAATAGTTTGTTTAGATTAGTTTATAACCCTTGTGTTATAACTACTTCTATATTTCTTAAGCCTAAATACCCCTCCCCATATCTAAATTAGTATTAAACATTTGGTGTACCTAACCTCTATGTCTCTTTAAGCAAACCCTATCTTGCCCTATGGTATTTAGACTCTTGAGGTATTTCCTTGCTATTTTTTCATATTTATTCTATTATTTGTATGTAAACTAGGTGTGTCCCTACATTAGGTGGTGTTTCTATTGAACACTTTGATCTTTCTCTTTTCCCACCTAATATGGCTTAAACTAATGAAGTCTCAAATCTCATGGCTATTTAAAGTGCCAATAATGAAATTAAATAAAATACAGAAGAGGTTATCAGAGAATATGATTCTGATCATGAAAATAATGAATCTAATCTATATAAAGAATATAAACAAATAGATTAATATAAATTACAAGTTATTGTTATGTTTTGAGAGCATATCCATCAAAACCCTAAATATATTGATGAGATCATCAAAACCATATTAGAAACAAAAAATAAAAAAACATAAATGAACAACTAGGTGCATCTATTAATCATGATATTAGAGAAATGGGACATCCCCATATGCCTATAACCCTCCCCATTGAAAACATCATTGCTTTCTACATCTAATGGGGGCATAGGTTATGTATTTACATCATTGTTGCCTAAACCAAATCCTATTATCACTACATCTTCTATGGGAACCATTATCACTTCAACCCAATTACCAGTTTCAATGCCTATATCATCTCAAACCATGGGTACACATCCTTTTATGACTTCTCAAACTTTAAAACTTAGCAATAAAAATGTGCAAAATATTATCCAAACTATAAATCTTTTTCAAGATAAGGTTACTAATATTGAAAACAATGATATGAAGTCACCATGTACTATTGATTCACAAGAGGTGTTACATAATCCTCTTTCACTTGGATTATCTTTGTACCTTTTTCCAACTAGTTTTGTTGTACCCAACTTCACATTTTATGATGAAAAGGGTGATCCTAAAGAGTATCTCTAATCTTTCTATGTGGCATGATGTGATTATGCCTCTAATGATATAATTTTAACCAAAATATTTACAACATGCCTCAAGGATTATGCCCTACTATGGTTTTATGATTTACCACTCCAATTATCATGAGCATGCAAACCTTTATCAAATTAGTTGTTAGGGCATTTATCTATCAACATCACTACACTAATGTCATATTCTCAAATGTAAAAAATCAAACAATGCACCAATGAACCTATCAATGAATTTATTTTGAGATATAAAACAAAAAAATGAAAATGAAAAATCTAATGGCAGATAAAAAACTAAAAGATGTCTTCAAGCAAAGCTTGATTTCCCTATTACATGAGTCCATTTTTTTTTTAATTTAAAATATTTTTATGACTTTTTCCATATAATTCAAGACCATGAAATGAAACTAATTTCCTTTAAAAATCTTAAAGATGTAGCAAACACACCAACTACATATAATAGCAATTTTTTTTTATCAAACCAAGCTACAAGGCAAAACGTACATGACCTAAAAAGGAAATAAACACAATGGTTAATACAGTTTTATAGAAATATAATGGGTTCATCTTATCTAATGCATCTAATAGAAAATTTACATTATTACCTGAGTCTCTAGCTTATTTACTTCAAAAGCTCATGGAATGTCGTATCATATACCTCCCTCTTCTCATAGAGGTTGATATGAGTTGACCTCTACCCAAAGGATATGATTTTATTGCATTATTTGACTATCACTAAGGCCCTAGGCATTCTAATAATAAATTTTATACTTTGAAGAATAGAATTCAAGAGCTTATAAATGACCAAAAGATTACATTTAATTATCCTCTAAAGGATTTAGGTTCATAACTTGGTGGTCACTAAAATAAGAATATATCTATCAATCATTTACAAGATCATTTTAAGAAAGAAAAAAAATTAAAAATGGCATACGATTATGGAAACCTATTATATGTGATTATTTGAACCTATACACACATATTACCTCCTATGGTTTTTATACCTTGTATTACATTTGATGATAATGAAATACCAGATGATGATTCAGATCTTCATTCATTATTTATTTTAGCATACCTTGACAATTAGCCTATACATAGTGTTATGATTGATAACACTACTAGTGATAATCCATCTATCATTACACTACTTACATATTTGGGATATACACATGATGATTTATACCCTTTAACCAAATTGTCAGATAATTTGATGAGACATCACATCACATTATTGGTGAGATCAATTTGCTTCTATAGTTTGGTCCAACACATGTGGTTCCCTCTTTATCAGTTATACCATAGACATGAGTCTTATATATGTTATTAGGATGACCTTGGATACATAAAATCCATGCAGTACCTCCCATAGTGCATAAGTGTATTAAATACATTCATACCAACAAGGTAATCATAGTTCCCATAATTCTATATGAACATCCACTTGAACAAGATAAATTTATTCGAAGATAGTTAATATTAAAATATACTAAGGTCAATCCTTCACAAAATGGTAAGCAATAGGAAATACCATTTACTGGGCATCCCATACTTGAGATGCCTTTTTACTAGAGACACATAATGGATTCCATGGAATCTTCATCTAAAACTACACAACATACACAATTATTAAGAGTAACTAAACATGTTCCAATTACTAATACTCCAAATAAACCATAAAATACTCAACAATTGGTTCTATAGACCCCTAATCCTATTATTTTTTCATGATCATAGAGTCCTATTATACATATGTAAGACACTAAAAAATTCTACATATACGTATATGACACTTATGCATGCTCCTTAGTAGTACCACTCATTTCACATACCATACTCTAAGCTTGGAGCTACCTTTAAGAACCCCTTAGGTGGGATCATAAGAGAACACTTTTTATTATCAAATATTCCAAAAATCCAAAAAAATCAAATATTCAACAAAAATACAAAAGCATTCAAATAACCCTAAAAATATAACATTCCAAGATTTTACTAGCTCATTCACATATATGTTGTTTGATCTATGTTATTATATAGAATATCATTTCATTCCTATATATACATATGTTTCAAACATATTTGAGTGTGATTTAAACATATCTAGACACATGATCTATGCACTTATAGATATTGGACCTCTTCTCTACTTGTGCCATATAGTACATGGAAGGCATCTACTTCTTTGATCACAATTGATATATGTTACATATCCTTTATGATAATCTATACATTATCATATTTGTGTTTATTTACTAACATTTAAACATGTCTATATCTATGCACATATATTTCATAGTATACTTGATATGAAATACTACATAATATTATTGCTAACACATATATGCAGGGACTATTATAGTATTCTTATGTTAGTTTTTTATGCTTCATCCATTTTTCAATTCCTTGAGTTTATTCCATTGTTTTATATTGTATTTCTTTTAGAACTATTGAATATATTCCTTGCCTATTGACCCATGTGCCATTGTATGTTGATTTGTATTTGAATATGTCATTTTATGTTGATTGGACATTTAAATATGTCATTAATTTATAATGTTGGAATTTAAACACACCCCTTATATGAGATCTCCTTGGACCATTATTTTAAACTACATTGAGTGTGTATGTAATCAAAATAATATGGTACACATGAATCAATCCTGGATAGGATAAGATACATCACACCTACACTTTTGATTGGGGCACACACTTGTTAAGTGGGAGAATGACCAATATGAGGATCAACTAGACCTAATTAGGGGATCACTTGTATCATCTATCCTAACACATCATACTAGGTAAGGTTCTAAAGCCTATAGTCTAACAATCCTAAAAGAGTCCTATGGTTTTTATATTCACTTATGATAATAAACAAGAAAGTAAACTAATCTAGTGCTCACCAAAGCTTGTGGCACAAAGTAAGGGTTAGATGCAAAGTAATAAAATACATGTATAGGGAACATCAAATAAAGTATGAGTAACACCCTAATACATGGAATATGAGGAGTAATATTATTTGAGCCAATACTTATGCTACTTCTGTATACTAAAAGAGAGGAGAACAAAGTTAGAATATACTTACCTAAATGTGAACCCATCATGACTCAATCTCTCCCTTGGCCAATGGCCTTTGCAAGAGGTTATTTTGGTTCATAAGGATCACTTTTTTAGGCCAAAGCATCCAAGATATATCCATAAGACTAAGATTATCCATATAAGAAACCTACGCTAATAATCCTAAAGTAGAATGGTGGAAAAACATATTGTGAATAAGCTTGAGTGAATAATAACTCCTGATTGCATTCATATGGAAATGACCAAAGTGACCTTGTATATATAGGAGTATCTAACTCAAAAATCACTCAAACATGTCATTTGTGCTAGGTCAACTGAGTTGACCTAGCACATTATTGAGATAATGCCTAAAGTTTGTGCTAAGTTGACCAGATGGAAACTAGGCCTAAAGAGCTAAAGTGACCCCAAACTATGATAATTTGACCAAGTAGACCTAGCTTATTGAACAAGGAAAAAGGTTACTAAGCAAGGGAAATAAGGATAAAAAGAGGAACATATTAAATGAATATGCAAGAAAGGAGAGATAATTTAGGGTAAGATTTTTGGAGCTAAATGGATAGGGAATAATATGGCAATAAGGGATAAAAATCTTGCAAAGCACAAAAGGTCTTCGCACCCCTTTCTTGGTTCATCCCTTAAGGCATGCACTCAAAGATATTAAGTCATGATGGGTTCTTGTAAGATGTAAAATATCAGTAATCAATAAAAGTGTGAAAATATTATGTGTATACATATGCCACACTTGAAGATCATCACGTGTCACTAAGGTGTAACAAGGGATGGTGCTTTGAGAAATAACATAAGGACACACACAACATTGATGCTAAAAAATGTAGTATTTTAAAAAGTATAAAATAACTAAAAGTAAATGACAGAAAAGGAAACTAACTAAAAAGTAAATGATGTGTACCTTAACTCACCTTTATCATGGGATGTTTGTCATTTGTGTTTTAGTTTTGATTGTGGAGGGCATAGAGACTACTTTGGAAAAACCCAAAAATACAAAACTAAGGATCAAAAACAAACAAACATAAGAAAATCCAAGATAATTAGTGTTATGTGGATGGGACACACTTGGGAATTTGGCAAGCTGGACAACAAGTTCTATGTTAGACCAAATGACCAAGTCAAAGAAGAGTAAATCAGGTAACTAAAATTCTAAGGCTACTAAAGACCAAAAAACTCAAACAAGTAAACCTCAAGTAAGAAAATGTAAACTCACTAAATCAAATTAGGGATACATGTCAAACAAGATGGTAAAAAGAGGATTCAAAAAGAAAAATGGTAAAACAACATTGATGAGTGAGCAGTAACAATCCACATCTCAATCATCAATGGAAAAAGGGGATGTATAAAAGGGAAAACAACATGGTTGGGTGAGAAGTAACAATCCACATCTCACACAACAATGGAAAAAAGGTGCAAACTCAAGTGTCCATAATAGTAGAATAACAAAATCAAGATAAATGGGAAAAGGATAGAAAAGTAGTTTTAGTAAGTATATATAACATGATGAAAATGATCTATAGTTTCACAAACATGTTGTTTTGTGTCTAAAGATAGATAAAAATGAAACAAAGTAGTATTATCATGTTTTTAAGAAATGAAGAAAAAGGAATTTAAAGAAGAGGGAAAATAAATTTAGAATCATAATTTATCTATCAAGGGGGGAAATGAAATGGGGAAAAGGGGAGAATGAAGGAAAACCAAGGTAGAGGAACTCTTTATCGAAGTCAAGACACTCAAATTTGGTTTGTCAAAACAAGAGGACTATTGACCTTAAGGACTCTAAAGAACTTCTCTTAGCTACACAAGTCTTAGGTCAATATATAGATCATCCCATGAAGGCTATATGCATGAAAATTAAAATGGACCTACCTACCCATGACGTGTTCACCACTCCTTAAGACCCCTTATAGAGCCATCAGTCTACTATGAAGATTGGGTACTTCATGAAAAAGTGGGTAACACTATATATTTTTTTGAAATTGACTATTCTAATCTATTGGCCTACCGCACCCCAAAGGACTTTAGCTCTATGTGAAGTTGACTATGGAGTTTGAGCTTTTATTGGAGATAGGAGATGTTCTTGTAATCAAATATTTTAATGTGATTATAATTTTAAGATTTGTAGGTTACCTTGTAGAGATCATTTCCTTTTGTTTTCAAATGATTGGCTTTTAATTTTAATTTTAATTTTAATTTTTTAAATTCCTCCTCCATATGGATTTGGAAGACCAAACATGGGTGCTAAAGATGACATTCATTTGAAAAATTTGGTACAAGGTTGATAAGAGAGAGAAAATCAAAGAGTAAGGGATCTAAGAGTCTCATAAATCTAGGTGAAATAAAAGTGATATCTTGACTTCGACCTTGTTTTATCCAAAGGTGGAGGTGAAAGAAAGGGGGAAATCAAGAGAAAAATGACACATGTAACAAAGGGAAAAAATGAATATAATGATATCAAAGGTGTGATTCCTTATCATAAGGCTATAGGAAGTGAAGGAAAACATGATAACAGAGAATATTTATAGATTTCATCTAGCAAAAGAAGCAAAAGCTAATGTCTAAATAACAAGGATCACAAAGAACATGAAAAGAAAGGTAATTTTATGAGGAGGGTTGAGTTTTATCCACAATCTTACCAAGAAGCTCACAAAATGAAAACCCAAGGGGTGCCAATAAGCAAAAAGTGAGGGAGCCTTTTTATAAAACACCTCACAAAGAAAGACCCAAAGGATGCCAAAACAACATTGGCAAGAAACAAAAGAATGAAAAGGAAAAAAATGAGAAATAAAAAGAATGGTCATTTTATGAGGAGGGCCAAGTTTTATCCATGGTCTTACCAAGAAACTCATAAAATAAAAGCCCAAGAGGATGCCAAAACAACATTGGAAAGCAAGTAGAATGAAAAGATAAGTGATGAAGACTATGGTACATCCAAAAACCAAAAGACCACAAGGGAGGACTAAAGGTTTGAAAAGAAAGGAAATTGATGCATAGAGATAGACCCATGATAAAGTAACCTACAAAAAGATGTTAGATAGATATATATAGAAAGCATGAAAAGAAGGAAAAAGATCATACATTAATGGTTATATCAAGGATGAGCATGTGAGAGACAAGACTATGTGTCTTAGAAGGTTTCTTGGAATTGAATTAGTTTGATAACATGTAATGGAGAATAAGAATGGGCATCACAAGATGCCCAAAGGTTAAGTGGATGTAGGGATGGGCATTTCAAGATGCCTTAAATTCTAAAAGGACATGAAGTTGGGCATCACAATATGCCCCAAAGGTTAAAGTAATGTGTGGATGGGCATTGCAAGATGCCCTAACAACTAAAAAGAGAAAGCAAAAATAGAAAAGGATAAGAAGCAAAGATAACCCCATAGAGTGTTTAAATGGATTCAAGCTATCCAAGAAGTTTCTAATGGAGGATATGATGATTAAGGATAAAAGGAAAAAAAAAAGAAATAAGAATAATAGAGAGAGATAAAGAACTAGTTTAGGCAGACAAATAACTAAATCAAACATATAAGGAAAGCGAAAAGATAAATTGGAAAGCATAGAAGAAATAAAATAGTACAGAGTTGACCCAGTAAACCTAGCATAAAATATAGGGTTTGAAGATAGTACTAGGTCAATAAAGATGACCCAACACAGTGTTTAGAGGTTTAAAAAAGCACTAGGTAGACTAGGTTGACCTAGTCTAACAAATAGGAAAATTGTTTTGCCTATATCTTTAGTTCTACTCATTCATTTTACAAACTGTAAAATGTGTTCAATTCATGATGAAGTAGATAATGTAAATAAAGAATAAGTGATAAAATGATGATAAAAATAATTATAAAAATAATAAAATAATTGAAATAAATATTATAAGGGTTTGATTCACGTTAGGTTCACCAAAATGTAATGAAGGCAAAGCCAAAGTGGAGCTAATGCTAAATAAGAAAGGAAACAAAAATGAAAACATGAAGACAATCCAACTAGTGGTGAGATAGGATTCACTTCAAGTTCACCAAAATGTATGAAATAAAAATTACATGGCATGCATGAATCAATCATGAATCAGATAAGATAGATCACACCTACACTTCCAATTGGGGCACACACTTGCTAAGCAGGAGCATGACCAATATGATGATCTGCTAGACCAAATTAGGGGATCACTTGTATAATCTATCACAACACATCATGATAGGTAGGGTTTTAAATCTTATAGTCTAACACAATCACACAATAACCCTAAAATATTCCTATGGTTTCTATATTCACTTATGATAATAAACAAGAAAGTAAAATAATCTAATAACAAGAAAAGTAAACTAATCTATTTCTCACCAAAGCTTGTGGCACAAAGTAAGGGGTTAGTTTAAAATAAATAAAATACATGTATAAGTAACTTAAAATAAATTAAGTATGAGTAACACCCTAATACATGAAATATGAGGAGTAATATTATTAGATCCAACACTTATGCTACTTTTATCTACTAAAAGAGAGGAGAACAAAGTTAGAATATACTTACCTGAATGTGAACCCATCATGACTCAATCTCTCCCTTGGCCAATAGGGATTTTCAAGAGGTTGTTGTGGTTCATAAGTATCACTTTTTTAGGCCAAAGCATCCAATACCTATCCATAAGACTAAGATTCTCCAAATAATAAACCTAAACTAAGACTCCTTAAGTAGAATGGTGGAAAAGCAGATTATGTAGAAGTATGAGTGAATAATAACTCTTGATTGCATTCATATACAAATGACTAAAATGACCTTGTATATATAGGAGTATCTAACCCAAAAATAACTCAGATATGTTGGCTATGTTAGGTCGACTAGGTCAACCTAGCACATTATCGAGATAATGCTTGAAGTTTGTGCTAGGTCAGCTAGATGGAAACTAGGTCTAAAGAGATAAAATGACCCAAGACTGTGCTAGGTCAACCAGGTCAACCTAGCTTACTGAACAAGTAAAAAGGGTACTAAGCAAGGGAAATAAGGATAGAAAGATGAAAATACTAGAGGAAAGTTTGAGAAAGGAGAGATAGCTTAGGGAAAGGTTTTACGAGCTAAATAGATAGGGAATAATATGATAATAAGGGATAATAATCCTATAAAGCACCAAAGGTCTACCCACCCCTTTCTCAGTGCATCCCTTAAGGCATGTACTCAGAGATATTGATTCGCAATGGGTTCTTTCAAGATGTAAAGCATCAGTAATTGATAAAAGTGTGAAAATATTGTGTATACATAGTGCTCTCACTTATGTTCTTGCTTGCTTACTAAACTTATACTATTACTCTATATACATTTCCATGATCTACATCTTGTGTCTTATAACTTTATGTTATCACATACTATGAGCCTAATTCATATATCTAATTGGACATGTTATCCTTATACATTACATGATTTATATACATATTATACAACTACTTTATCCTTTTGAGGTAAGGTACCTTATAGATTCTAGTTCCTTCACCTCAAAATTATGTGCCCATCATTTGGAGAATGTTATAGAAGCATTAACTCTACTTTTTCATAGATTTCAGATCTTCATGTGGGCATTTCTTAAAAACATGACCTCCACACTTATACATTTTCATAGTTTCCCAATTTTAGTGGGGACATGTCAAAAATATGACACCCACACATACACCTTAGTACTTCCATATTTCATTGGGGGCATGCCATAGAAAGATAACCTCCATACTTACACACTTACTCACTATTTGTATAAATTAGTGGGAACATGTCATAAATTTATGATCTCTACACTTTCATAATCTCTAGTTTAGTTTTACAAATTAGATATACACTTGGGTTAGAATCCTATACATTGCATAAATTTTGCATAGATTTGAAAACTAGTTTTTTAGATTTACAAGACACGTAATCCAAATCATAGATATTAGAGGTATATATGCCATGTTATTGCACAAAAAAATAAAAAACTTTACAGTTGTACTACTCACTGGGATTCACCAATTACACCATGATATATTGTTGTTGATCCTTTTATAATACAATAGTCAATTCATTTTATAGGTTGAAATGATTAAATAATTCAACATCACCATATTTATACATTGGAGTATTAAAAATTTTAATTTTACCAAATTTACAGGATGATTTTATCAAATCACTCACCCTCACCAGGTTATAAATATTCACACTTGAGTTGTGTGATTGAGATATAATGATCTCAATGGTTGTGTCACAACTCATCCTTACACTAGATTGGGGGCATAACAAATTCTAGTATCTCTCTTCAAATATCCAAGGTTTGGGTTACAAACTATTCCATCTCTGATGATTCATAAATAATCATCTTTACTAGTTCAAAGCATCAAGAGGCAACATGGTTACATCGACACATAGGTGTACAGTCCTTCCTTGCTCTATTTCTTTTCAATAATTTCAATTATTTAAAATTTAATATTATATGCAATAATGTATACAATAACATGCACTTGGTTAAAGTTCATACACTATCCAATCATTCAAAGTTGACTCAAAGAAAGGAAAGGTGTGTTGTACACACCTAGGTACACATTTATTTCATTTAACCTAGTAATTTCATCCTTGTGCATTACTAGATTTAAGATGAAGAAATGTTGATGATAAAATTGAATATTTATAACATCTCAATATTTTACATTTGACAAACATTAATTAGGGCTTTACCCTTTAGTTCTATATCTCCCTACTATGGAAAGGCTTGTATTTAACATCTCTCTATGCTTAAATGATTATATTTTAGTCTAATACATAACATGTTGATGAACCAAATTTATTATACTACATATATATATTAAAACTTGATAAACATCTTTCAATATAATTTTTAAATCAATACCTATTTTTGATCTCTTAGGACACTACCAGCCATAGAAGGATATTACTTCTAACAGTGGTATCTAGATCCTTATCTAGTGTACAATTTCCAAAAGTAATCCAAATTACAAATGATTCTAAACATATGGGTTGGCCTAGTTTTATTATTGAACACTACCATGAGATATTTTAAAAATGTGGGGTATAAATACAAGTCTAAGCCTTTTCATTCCTCTTATAAAAAAACACCAATCAAACACCTAATAAATATAAATAAATTGAATGCACAAGCACTCTACACTATCCTATTCATCCATATTTTCATATCAAGCATACAAGAAATCATACTATAGGTCTTAAGCATTCAAATAACATCCCATGAGTGATATTTGTCAAAATTACAAGTTAGTTCACGTAGTGTATGTATATATAGTATATTTCACCATTGATCACACACTTTACCACACCTAGGGGATAACTACATAAATTTGAGTCCCTCCTTGGAGTATTGGCTATCTAGGTAGTGCCCATTTATAGAGGGGTCTTTTGGGTAACTCAACACCATGAGCCCACTAACCAATTTTAATTAAAACTCATTCCAGGGGTGAAGAAGAGTGAAGAGTTAGGGTTTGATCAATTAGTGAATTGATACATTATGTATCCCTATCTAAACACATCAACATAAAAATGATAGAAAATCCAAAATAATCTATTCACATTTAAATCCAATCATTAACGAAGCCGTTATAGGATATTTATACAAAGAATTAACACATGCAAGTATATTTGAAGATGAACATAATATGCAAATGTAATATTTTAATCACACAAACTACATAATATTATTCTATTACACTCTCATACATATTGAATATTACAATACAAATATATAGAATACCATCCTATAATCAAGGAGATCTTCTCTAACTATAATATCTCCCAATATCTTATATTCATGAGTTGGTTGAACAACTCCACTCACATATAACAATATAATAATGAATATATTATTCTTACATAATAATATATTATTTACTCACATAATCATAAGTACTATTTAATTTATGGTAAATCAACCAATATGATAGTTACCTCTCAGTAAATATTAAATTGTAAATACTCATGTAAAATCTAATTCCTAACATTCCCCCCATAGTGTTTACTTGGTAAAAAAACATTCAGACGCTTATCTGTAGTATGCTCATCCATTTTAGCATGCCCTATTTGGCTCATGACCTTGATACAAAGAGAGCCTCACTCCTCCCATAGTTTTACAAGTTTACCACAAACCTTGACATCAATAGTAACACCATCTACCTTAAATAATTGGCATGAACAGAACTATATGCCACCATATTTGTATACTACTAATAAAATCTTGCTACACATGACCACTATAATGTGAAGGAACACACCCCACATTTAATTTATTTGACCACAATGGACATGTCACTAAGGGTCATCTCCATAAAGAAGTAAGGTAGTCACAAGATATTTGTAGTAGATACTTTCCTAACTATTGCCAAAACACTATTCAGCTCCTATGGTTTTATGGATCTCTACCACAAACCCTTTCAAGATCCATGAACTAAGTTGCATTAGTGCTTTTATACTTTCACAATGTCTTCACATCAGAGAATCATGTTTGGAATTTACACATAAATTACATATCTTGAATAAGCATATTCTCTTGTTCTTATTCTAAAAAACACATAATGAAAACTATAAAAACACACCACATAAAATGTCACCACATCATTGGTGTGGCCCCATCATTAGTGACTAATGAGAGGTTGTTAAAAGACCTCCATCCTCTAGTAGGTGAAGCTATTTAATTAACTGGTATTTTGATGTAGATTAGATGCATGTCACTTTAAATGGAATAGAATCCTCCCCACAAGATTTATATTTGACTCAAGACATCGGGGTTGCTTGATAATGCATCTATAAGGCAATTTTTTTTAGTTTTACGATTTTTATTTTATTTTTGAGACTTTTGAATCTTGAAAAAGACTCAACACTGATACAATGATTTTTAACAATAATGACTTGATAAAAGGACATACAAAACTCATTATTGATATAAAAACACTTTTTAATTTTTTACTTGTTTTTAACATAAAAATGACTTTTAATACTAACACTTAACTTGAAAAAGACTTTAAAATATGGTATTAACCACAACATTAATTCTATAAAAATAAACCTATTTAATATGACCTATAATTACTATAACTATGAAACTAACTACTCTTATAGACTTAAATTTAACAAATACTAAATGACGCTTTATTAAAAATCCAATTACATATTAGATAAAAATAAAACTAAACAAGACCTATTAAAATATACTAACTTTTACTCAGTAAAAGGAATTTGAAAAAATTAAAAAAAAACATGATTGAACTTATTTTTTTCTTAAAAATAAAAAAGGACTATCAAATTATAAATACACTAAATAATTTCAACTTTCATGAACCAACTAGTGGTTTAACAACTACACACTACACGTTCAATGGAAGATTTATTCTTGTAGAGGGAAGACATGGAGATGGATGAATCAACTCTTCTTGAATTAGGTGTAGGCATTTCAAGCACATTTGGATTTTTTATGGGCATCAAATGTATGGATAACAATTTGAATGGTAGAAGATCTGAGACATAGATGTAGGATAAATTGGCTAAACCCTTTAAGATATTGACATAGTTGGTGAATGGAAGCTTTGTAGATCTACTCATATATTGGTGAATGGAAGACTGATATCAAAATTCCATGTTATAGAGATACCAAAAAAAATATTAGGTGTCGTATTGAATGACACGATGCTAAATATAAATGCATTGTATTTCGATGCAGAGATTATGACTAAAAATTTAAAGTGATGCCACATAACCTTTTACACAATAGCTTTTGAGACCTAATGTTTTTCTTCCTAAACAAGTGTTCTAATCAAGCTTTGTGAACCACTAGATGATGTTGGAATAAATTTGCATTGGTGTGAAACTTCCAATAGTATAATGTTGGGTGAAAACAATCCAAATCTAGCTTCTTTATTATCCAAAAATGATTCAAGTTGAATTAGTCTTCCTCATCAGGTGGAGCAAAACATATGACAACTACCCCTATGAATAAATCATTTTCCCATCACAGGATCTACCTGCTCTAATACCAAATGAAGCTACTATAGGATATTTATATATATAATTAACACATGTAAGTATATTTAAAGCCAGACATAATACACAAATGTAATATTTAAATCACATAAACTAGATAATATTATTCTATTTCACTCTCATACATATTGAATATTGCAATATAAATATATAGAATACCATCCTATAATCATGAATACCTTCTCTACCTATAATATCTCCCAATATCCTATATTTGTGAGTTGGCTGAACAACTCCACTCACATATAATAATATAATAACAAATATATTATTATTATTACATAACAATAATATATTATTTACTAACTTACATAACCATAAGTACTATTTAATTTATGGTAACTCAACCAATATGTTAATTACCTCTCAATAAATAGTAAAATATAAATACTCATGTAAAAGCTAATTCTTAACATATTCTATACTAGACACATGTGTTGTAGCTAGATATTAGGATCGATGGTTATGTCTAGATCTGAACATAGTGTTCATGGCCACAAAAGTACAATTTCCATAATCTAATAACTAATCTAGAACACTAACTTTGCATAATTTACACATGTTTCTAGGCTATTTATATATGTGCACATTAATCCAACTAAGTATCATTATTCCCTATTTAATTCAATATCTTCTAATATATATACTTTGATATTTTTTGCAATCTTAGTTAAATAAATTCATAATATTTTTTATCTATTTTTTCTAGTTAATTGGCCTACTATAAATTAGTTTATCACCCTTGTGTTAGAATTAATTTTACATTTATTATCTCTAGATACTCCCCTTTCACCCACCATATCAAAAATTAAGTTTAAACACATTATAATTCATTGCTTACATTCATTATTTTAAGATTTTAAGATTCGATTAGAATAGTCAAATTTATCTAGAATACTAATGCAAAAAATACTTTGTAATGAGATTGTGGAGGAATTTGATAATCTTAAAGTGATGTTGGGTCTCAAACTAGCACACACATAGGTTGGCAAAGATCCTACTAGTACTGAGGAGCTCATCCCACAAGTCAATAATATCACTCAAAGTGAAGAAGTAGAAGATAGCAGGGAGCTCAAGTAGGAGAAGGAAGAAGCCAAGGTTTACAACCTAAAATGCAAGAAGGGTGATGAAAAGGAATATTGCATGAGCAACTTCACTAGAGGTAAAGTGAACATCAAAGGGGAAAGATCGGTGGCCAAGAAATTGGTCATTTATTTTGAATCTGACTAGTCAATTACCTCTCTACCTTATTTTACTTTACTAAGATTTTGAGTGAAGTTTAGTGTCTTTTTGGTGGTTGGGTGCTTTCCTGTCAGGTTTCCTTTTTTCCCCTCTCTATTTTTATTATTATTCATGTCTATCTTTTGGTATCTTTTATATGAGAATGGGCCCCCTTAACCCAATTTTAACCAATCTAATAAAAAATGTAATTTTTAGTGATATTAATGAAAGAATAAACTAATACATATTTTAATATTTTATTACATTTAATGTCTTGAATTTATTTCATTTTATATTATAAAATGATGGCCCCCAAAATGGTTACACCAATTTTGATTTATTTTTGGATTGATGGATGACATCAATTGTCAAATCTCATCCCTACTTATGACTCAGGCTTAATGACAGTTATTTATTCAACATTTCCATTCAAATGCAAATATAATTCATAGTATAATAAGGAAATATTAATTTTATATATATATATATATATATATATATATATATATATATATATATAATCATTTTTTACTTTTTGATGACCTTCCTAAAATTTTACCTTATATCTAATATGGTCTCCTAAAAATATAGATTGTATTTTACAACTAAAAAATATAAATACAACCACAAAACCATCAAATTTAGGCCCTTATTATGATCATTGAATGAAATTTCACCAAGATAAATTAATATACTTCTCAAAACTAACTTAGAATATTTTAATTGTATTAGTGTAATGATAGTACTCCAAACTAATTTTAGTTTTTTAAAATTCTAGTATTTTATTTAATAATGAAATTCTTTCAATTAATTTTTTCTTCAATTAAAATTTGGGCTCATTGAAAATCACATGAACTTAAAAATAACTAGAAATAATTACTTTATTGCAACAAATTATTTATTTTTTTAGTATAATTCAATAATATATTAAAAAATTGCATGTGGCCTAGACAAATTAATAAGTATGGTCTATGTTTTAATGGTATATATATAATATTATAATATCATAATTAATATTGAACCATAAGTTTAGATTTCTTGAATCTCATGATTATTATTTTTACAATAGTTTAAATGTCTCTTCCATTTGGAGAAGGTGAGCATGTCAACTTACTCTAAAAAAGAATGAAATTTGTAGAGGGCAAAGTGTAACAAATCATAGTGACATTGAATTATGGTGACATGGAAAGAGGCCTATATTTTTAAGTGTTAACATGGTATTGGATATAAAAAAATTCCTGCCTTATTTAGTTGATGCCATATAAATCTTGGTGAGTATCGAGAACAAGGGATATTTTATCACCTAGGAAGAGAGGGAAGAGTAAAAACATGTAAATTCATCCATTTTTAGTGAATCTAAGGAATTTACTTATATATAAGGTGGATATTTTAGTGATGGAAATGAAATAACCTTTAATTATGATCCTAATGGTATAATAGAATTTGTTACAGATAATATCATTTTAACACAGATGTTTTACTAGAGTTAGTACACATGATTATATATCTCATGTTCTAGAAGATCAACAAATTTGTGGAGAGGTATTGGGACCATTGAATTTTAGTGTAATGGTATAAAAGGTGATAAATTTTATTCTACTTTCTTGATCTTGATACAACCAAATAAATTATTTTCTTGGCAAATAAAATATATAATTCTCTAAAAAATAGGATGCACCTTATGGGTTACTGGGAGTGAGTTATTGTTAGAAATTTTTCCTTTAATAAATAGTGATTACTACAATTTGAATTTCATAGGTTTTGTTATCAACTTGATCCATATGTGTTCATCTCTAATCAATTATGTTATTAAGGGAATAATTATAAATGTGTTTTAAGTTGATGTGGTGTAATTCAAAGGCTTGGAAAAAAATATTTGGTTTTCGTAATGAAAAATTATATAATCCTCCTTGAAAACTTTGTTCCATTTATGAAGAATCTCTCATGCAATGGCCTACTATCCATTTGGCCCACCTTAGTAGTCATCATATGGATGTGAAGATTAAATAACTCCCAAAATATATAGAGATCAATATGTAAAAGACCTAACCAATATATTTTAATTAATCTAAGTGAAATTATTCTACAACATTGATAATAATCCCTTACAACTTTCAAAAAGCACTAGAAATTGTATGTTACTCTAGCTAGTGGATATAATACTTAATTAGATAGAAAGAAAAATGACTCTTTTTTTAGGTCCTAGTTCAGAATAACTAGTAAAAATAAATTTATATCTATGATTCCATTAGGATCACATAAAAATAGTATGCACATATGAAAAGTAAAATATGGGGTTCATGTTAAGTGAATTTGAAGAAAAATCTATCATTAAAATAGGGGAGCAATAAAAAAAATGGTAAAATTAAATTTGATGGATTTGATGTTCCTTAGAATGCAAGGTATATGGCTTATGGAATTCCAATAATCCCTTTCTTTGAGAGTAAAAAAATATTTCTACATGTCGGGTTGCACGCGATTAATGGTAATATAGGATTGTGGAAACCCAGAAGAAATATTGTCTCACAAATTCTAAGCCTTCAAAAAACAATACAAGAAAATTTATATATAGCTTCACATTTGACATGTTGTGTATGAAAAGATGGGATCTGAGTTCCTCTTAGATTCCTTCCTCCCAACTATGTAGTCTTCAATCCTCAAAAAGCGTAACCACAATATTGCATTGTTGCATATACCCATAGTGTCTCAATCTAAGTTCAAAAAAAAATGGAAAAAGAAAATACAAATTTTTTCATCAAAAATAATAACTTATTTTCAAAGTGTGATGAGTATACATATATTTCAAATCAACATAGATCCACAACATGCCAAAATATAAGAGAATAAATTATAAAAGTATCAGAAGTGGCACAATAAATTTATTACAAGTTGTCATGCATAATATTATTCCATTAGGATACAATCAGAGGAACACCCAACATAATTTATTGAGTATTTTTCATGATAAAATGGACAAGATGAAAACTTACATGCCAAGGATGAGAATAAAATCAAAGTCAATAAGTAATTTTTTAAACCTTTTGATTATTTTTATTGGTATGCTAATTCCTATACACATAAATGGTGGTTTTAACCAAGTCAACCTTCCATTTGTTGAAAATTGGCCTAAGTTTACAAGAACATCATTAGCCTTATGTATCAATAATCTTTACGAACTAATTATTGATTTTTATGGTGATTTTTTATATACTATTGGATCTTCAAAATATCCATTACTTGATACTCAGTTACAAAGAGAATTATATGAAAAGTACAGTGGATATAAGGATAATGCATTATGTTTTAATTTAAATAATGTTGATAACATAGACACTTCATTCAAAACATAGGCTTTGGTCCTTTACCTACAATTTTATAATGCTTTAGGTGAAAAAAAATCATATCTTGTTTGCATTTACATCTATGTCGATAATACAAAAAAAATCAATAGTATGTATGAAAGCTTCCTTCTAGTGGAGCACACACATGAGCATATAAATGGAACATTTGGGATAGTATCATCTGTTTATGGAAAATAAAAAACATTATCTTTGACTTTGATCATGGATATATACACAAATTATTGGGAAGGTCAAGTAAATTCACTCCATACCTTGTTTATGAGGTCTATGAGTTTAAGGAATTTTTGGAGCCAATTTTAATCGATGGGGATCACAAGATAGTGGGTATTAGAAAACCTAGACATTTTAAGTTACATGTTGTGGACATCATACCTATGATGTAGTATAAAATAGCAATAAATGACATCTATTGTTCTATTCTAATTAAAATGCGGTAATCATTGCCTAATGGTAATCCAAACATTCATAAAGGGAAACCTCCACTAGCACCCTTCAAGTGGTAAAAACCTAAATCTAGTCACAAGTACTTGACAATGTTAAATCTTGACATATATAAAACCAATTACATTATATTATATCATGTACATATACACTAAAATACAATCAACATATTCATAGGAAAATGATATGTATTTAAATTCAAATCTATTAACATTATAGTCATGATGGGGGCATGAATATTCTTCATTCTCTTTCGATCATGCAAGTGGAACCTAGATCCATATATAATGGTGTTATTCACTCTCTTATAGGTAATTTAAATTTTATTATAGTGACACTAAATTGAATTTGAACTACTTATATTGAACCCATTGTGTGGTTCCATAATCTATTATAAGTGATGTGTGTTTGAGTCTAGTAACACTCAATGGTTTGGCATCACTTCTATCAAACCCATCATGGTTCCACCTTCTTTTACACTAGTATATTGGGTAATTTTGTGATTCATGAGAGTTTAAGTGTGAATTTTAATACTCAAGGGATCAATATTTATTCAAAATTGGGACTTGATCACTCTTAATTTACCAATGTTTTAACATGAAGAACCATCTCTCCAAGTGCTTTGATAACGGGGCATGCTTATCCATATTTAACAAATTATAAAGAAACATGGTTTCATATCCCTATAGGTGTAATCCTTCCTTTCTCTCCTTATACTTTCAAATATTAGAGTTTTATATTTTTTGAATTTTAAATATGAACAATGAGTACTTCATGTCTTATTTCAGGGTTTATTAGAATGAGTGCCCTACATAATTGGAGTTTCCTATCAAAGACAAAGTGTGTTTTACACACTCAAATTTATTATTTCTCCTTTACTCTATAAATTTAATTACTATAATAATGTGGGGGAGGGGAGGGGGGGGGTTATATACCTTAATTTTGTCATAGGTACTTGACACCATTAATTATTGACATATCTTAAAACACTTGAATTATACTCAAATACATGACTCTTATTCACCATTCCTCTAAGTCATTTATCTATACATGGGATTGACCCTCTATTCATCATCACTAATACATACTAATTTAAAATTGAATGTTGAAACCTCTCTATAACACTCTCATACTACTTCCCATCATAGGACACATGTCCCTGCTTTTATGGGGTAGGTAAATGATAGGCACATAGATTCATTGTCACTGACTTGTCCACATAGAGTGGCCTAATACACACACCATTTAATTTATATTTATAAAAAATAAATATTATTTTATGTATTTTCACATGTTTCTCAAGGTTGGTTAGAGGAAAATTTCAAAATGTTTCACTGTATAATAAAATCAAAATCTCATTTTAAAGGGACTTGGTTTCTATTTGGCATCTATATTTTACATTACTTCACACTTATAAATTATACCCTATTCTTCCCAAATTAAATATAAATCACTATAATTAATCTTAAAATTAATTATGAATCATTTTAAATCAAATCAAGAGCTAATATTATCAAGTATTGAATCTAAGTTTCTAGTTGCATACATATAGTCAAGGAGCATAATTACACAATCAATCTAGGTGGGATAACTTCATGTGGATTGATTCCCTCATTAGAGTGTTTATATACATAGTTATCAATCAATCATAAAAGTGAGTAATTAATGTCAACTCATCTAATTACATTTCCCATTTATTTTTTAGGTTTGTAACTTTTTACAAGTACCCTTAGGGTTTTTAAGGCAAAGAGAAGAAAAGTAATGATTTATATGGGACATATATAGGATATTAATATATCATCACTTTCATAACACATAGGTGTAGGAAGCATAATAGTCATAAATTCATCATAGTAAACGTGGACAAGTTTATAATTAAAGTACAGAACTGGCATGTACTATTTTTAAGGGAGTGTGAACCTGTCCAGAAATATTCATAGACTCTAATTCTAAATTTGAGCTATCATAGTCAATTTTTTCTCTCACTATTATAAATAATATACAGTCAAATATAAATTATAAAATCTAAGTCTCATTACTTTTTATACTTACTATTTTTAGCATATGCCACTTGTTAATTTCAATCAGTCAATCATGTTTTACATTCATATTTATGCTTAAATATCATATATTAAAATTTGAATAGATCTATTAATATTTACACCTAATAAACAAGCATTTCATATATTTTATTAAAAAAAATAAGGTAAAACATATTTGTGAACCATATATTTTTAATCATTTCTTTTTAAATTTTTTTCCTAGGGTTTGATATTAATTTATGATTTCTAAACACAAAAATAGTTTCTTCTAATTCGGTTTTCAATTTCAACTTCAATATCAATCTATTTTTTATTTTATTTATTTATTTTTAGAGATATGTTATGACAATTACAAAACTCATAGTAGTTGTTGTTATATGAAATTCAATATTCATTTTTTCCAAATTCATGGTGTGAGGAATATTTCTCCAATACTCAAGCCATTATATAAAACTATATGTAAAATTTAGTTTCCACATACCTCATAATATATTCCAAACACATATGATTTTTATTTTCAGTCATAGGAAGCCTTTCAACTATTTTTATATAGTGCAAGAGTAAGCGATTAGTCTTGTCAGGTTTCTCTCAACATACTTTAGACACAAGATAGTGTGGCTAAGGGATGTTGAAATAACCTATAGTAACTACCCCTCTTGGAATTTTCCACTATTTACAATTGGAACCAATATAACTTAGAGCTGAAATATTAAACAAGCCATGTCTAGATATACCTCTAATACTATAGAAAATTCAAAGTTTAAAATAAATAATAGAAATAATGAATGAATTTTAATTATATATTTTGATCAGACTCAGAAGGTTCATTGTAACATTCTATGTTACTTTTCAAGGTGTTATTTGGATTCACTATATATTTTCAATGAATCAAATTAAAATATCCAAAAAATACTAAAATGTATAATGTGCAATCTGAAGCCTTCCTTAATTTGTATTGTTGTAATATCCAATCCAAGTTACTCCATGACACCACTAGGCACCAAAGGGAATGCATGAATAATTTTTTTCATCCTTCCCCTATACCTCAAAATTATTTCACTTCATACCCAACTCCCATTATTCATTCATGACTTATTTTAGAAAATGAAGTTCATGTTGTCAACACTAGACAAGGTGGGGTCCCTCATCCACCGTGATAGAACTAATGTAATAAGCATGCTCTTACTTAACCCCATACACTTCCCACACATCATATTTAGGGTACTTGTCCTCATATTCAATTAAAAGTTATTAAGGCTTGTGCTTGTGAATACCTTCAAGATAAAATAGCCGCTATGAGAATGTCCATAGATGAGTTTCAAATTAAAAATCCATATTTTAGTTTAAGGATTATATCACTTGAGGATAATATTTTATATACCATAAATCAAGAACATTCTAGTGTTCATTAAATTTTTACATCTACATTCAATAATATTTTGCCTTAAAATATATAATCTCAATTATTGGTTGAAAATAAAAACTCATATACAACTAATTACTCAAGGATATTGCATAATAAACCAAGTGAAACTTTAAGAGATATGGTTTAAAATAAGTTGATTAATTTACCTCATACACATCCTCTCAAGAGGTCAAAATACTATTGTGTATATTTTAGATTTCATGGGCATCATATAGATAATTATTGGGTTTTGAAGAAAAAATACAAAGTATAATTGATAGTGGTAATCTTACACTAAATAAATCAATCAAACAACCTACTTAAACATGATCTCATCTCCTAAGGAAGAAGTAACATTTTTAAAAAAGGAATAAGTTGAGCACGAAAGGAAAAAAAATCAAGAGAAAGGTCACATGGAGAAAAATCACAAAGGGAACAATTAGATAAGCAAATGAAATAAATTAAAAATGATCAATTATCAAAAGAGAAGTTACATAAAAAAAATCAAGGTAAGAAAAAAAACCCTTATGAAAGGGTTTCTCATGAAGGATTCTCAAAATTAATATGATATTAAAAATAAGAATGGTAAAAATGTGTTTTTGAATGATTTAAACACTATGTCTACTTCGTGTATAGAGGAACATGTTAAGCCTAATATTCAAAATGTTATGACTACATCAAGGTTAATTTCAAGAGGCCCTACTGGAAAACCTACTAGAAATATTTGGTGAATATAGGTAAATTTGATTCATAGGTGTGGAAAATCATATATGGGTGATGGTGAATCTATGATGATTCTAAAGGAGATAAAATCAAAAAAATACATGTTTGTTCTATACAACCATTCAGCTGCACTAAAAGATAGACACTAAATGAAACCACACCAAATGGATACATTAAATGCCTATGTCAGACAAATACATCATATGGATATGTTGAATGTTTATGCCATTTTATGGTGCCAAATGATATAGCTACATAGTATGTGGTGACTGGCATGCAAGGGTGTGCATCATTGGATGGTTATGTTGAATGATGGTTTGAGGGGACAGTGTTGAACAGTGATGTCAAGCCATGCCCTTGGGTGACTAATGTGGCATATATGCATTCATTATTACCATTTTGTACTTCCATTTGATGTTGTTTTTTGGTAGTATTAGAAGATATTATCATTCGACACTATTGTTAAGTTCCTATGTTTAACACTATCATTTTGTGATGTGGTCCTCCAATTTTGGTTTTGCTTGTTAGCTTGTTTGATATTAGGGGGAAATTGTACTATATATATGTGATGAATTGAAGTGTAATATTATATATTATAGTAAAGGGTTGGTGATATAACCCTAAAAATATTTTACATCCCTAAAATTTTGGTGATCTAGTCCCATCTACTGACCCTTAAAAATTGCCAAAAGCAAAATCTAAAAAATGGAATATTCATGATTTAACGAATGTTCACCACTAAAATTTACCATGTACTAGATCTCCAAGTCAATAATTCAAAGTATAAACCTCATAATATTCAATCAATCATACTTAATTATTCTCTAATTCTATATAATATGCAAGATCTAAATCATGGTGAACATACTCAAGAGAAAAAATTAGTAAGATAATACCATAATATGGTGTAGTATGTTTTACATTTACATAATGAAAATAAAATAAGATTTTAATATCACCATTTTAGGATTAATATTGTGATTACGATTATGCATAATTTTGGTAGGATACTCCTGATTACACAAAACCTACATATTGGCATCCCATCGACAAACTCATGGATTGGTTGAAACTTAACCCATTATATATATCCTCTAGGTTTTATCATCCATTTTATTCTTCTATTTTGACATAAATTCACTTACATATACATGTATTATATCCTTTGGATTTATTTTAATTGGTCCTAACCTTTTAATTTCATGTCCTAATCTAAACTTTTGTGATACTTTTATTGCAATAATTATAATGAACATCTTTTATGGCATGAAATTGGATAAATATTTCATATCAGATATATACTACACATAATTTGGCATCCATTTGAGATTTTTATATATCTAAATTTATTACAACCCAATATTTAATACATTTTTATGTAATTTTTCACATATAGACTATTTATGATGAATGAATTATCTATTGGCACATTTGTTTAAATCTTATATCTCTTTTTTCACATGCTCATGTGGTCATATATATAATTATTGTTAATATTTTCAATTTTAAATGTGGATCCCCAATGCCTATATTTTATATTTTCTAGTGATTTTTGTATAAATCTATTATATATGAATAGGTTAAGCCTATCAACCTATATGTGAAATGCAAACTGTCTATGCATGATTTTTTGATTTATTTTGGGTCAAATTTCATTTGGTTTGTTCATTTTGTTTGTTGGATATTTTTGGGTTAGGTTTTGGTTTCCATTGGGTTTCCTAATGTAAAATCAAAAAATTTATAAAAATAAATCTACTACAAGGCATTAATGATGACACTCCACACTTTTAAAAACTATGTAAATATTATATATATATATATATATATATATATATATATATATATATATAATTGTTGAGGATATATTTAAATTCTATAAAGGTTAAATTCATACTTACATGCTTATACAAAGGGTAAAATCGTATAAGGATAATATATATACTTTTTATTCAAAATTTCACACATACACCTTAGTAGTAGAAATACATTTAAGTTTTAGCCCTCTTTAGATTATTAGTAATGTAGTGTAGTTCTTGGTCATTCAATGGGGATTGATTGAGGTCAATCTCACTCAATTAATTTTTCTTGACTTATTTTATATAAATTTATTTTTCTTAGGATATATGGTTATACATTGAAAGTATCTCTACTTGGTATTTCATATATGTAAGTGCATCAACAACCCTAGGTAACATAGGTTCAGGTTGTGAACCATTCATAGTTTCATCACAGTCAGTGCCAATAATTTCACAATCATTAGACACAACCAATATATGTATTTTTATAAAATATGTGGACCTATCCATGAATATATTCATATTTTGTTCCTAATTTTGAGTTGTCATAATTGTGTCTTCCTCTGCTTTTCACTATCATAGATTAGTCATAGTCGGCATAGACAAGTCCACCATCAATAGACATGGTTGGCACATGATGTTGTTTAAGGACTATGGACCTATCCAAGCATAGTAAAAAGATTTTTCCCTGGTCCTAAACTATCACAATCATATATTGATGCTTTTCAAATTATAGTACCCAATCTCAAAGAAATGAAACTATAAATCTAGGATAAGTTGTTTTCTTCCTAGTATTGTCTAAAATAACATTTTACTGCATTCATCAAATTATAATTATAATTATTGGTGAATTGTATATCTTTATAAATTTTCTTTCATTAATAGTTTTATGCTTATTATATCCATATAATAAAAATATGATAAAACATATGGCTGAACCCCTTATTTTTATAGCATTTGATTTTCTAATTTTTATCACAGGGTTTTAGATTTCTCCTGATTTTCCTTTTATAATTTTTTTCTCATTTAGTTTTCATTTAAATTTAATTTTTTATTTTTCTTTTTATTTTATTTATGTGTTTTATAATTTTGCTTTGATAGTTGTAAAACTTATAGGATTTTTCATTTTCAGTAAAGTGGTCTTCAATTTTACCTAATTTGTGGTGTGATGGGTAATTATCAAATAATAAATCCATTAAAAAACACAATACATGAACTTTAGTTTCCACGTACCTTACATTATATCATAAAACATAGACTTTTTAGTTTTACAGTCATAAGAAGCCTTTCAACCATTTGGTCTTGCATTACACTAGTAATTAGAAAGCCTCAAGAAATTACTCTCAATGTATTATAGAGATGGGATAGTGTGTTTACGAGATGTTATAATCTTCCATAGTCAATTCCCTCAGGGACTTGTTCACTATTTACAACTAGGATCAATATATTTGAGAGATTTAAAATCAAACACTTTTCCTAGTCACACCTATTTATTTCATTTTTTTCTTGGTATGATTGGTTGTTTTTTAGTATTAGGCTTCATCTTTGTTTTATTTACTTTAGGTGGTCAAAAACTATGAAATGGATACTAATTTTTCTCATCCCTTGGATTTATTCCTCTATAATCATATTATACCTTATGCTTATGATAATGAATGGACTAGTAATCACACTTATACAATTGTTATTGCTATTTATATCAGTGATGAATATGATTATGATATATATTATTATGATTATTAGTATATCAATACTAATGTAATTCAATAGGAATGGTACAATAGTGAAGATTATATCGAAGAGAAAAATGAGCATACTAATTCAGAAAACCAATTTCATCTATTCCTCCTTTGTATTCTTATTTTCATAAATTATAAAATTTTACCAAACTCATAATGAGTATCTTATTTATGTTAATTTATTACAAGGATATAAATGTGAAGAATCAATCATTAGCACTCCTAGTTTACCTCTTAATTTTTCTACTACATTATACCACATTAATTAATATAAATTAGAAAAGCATAACCCTCGTATATAAATGAAAAATAATATGAATGAATGTGATATTACCTCTCTTTCTATATAAAATGAAGATTATGAAAATGCATATGATATGTCTCATTCTCCTTTAGATGAGGCTAGTGATATATAAGATTGTAATACTTTTTCTATTCACTTTCTCTATTTGGAAAAGGTAGATGATGAAAATACATATGGTATCCCTCATTCTCCTTTAGATATGGCTAATGATATAAAAGATTTCAATATTTTTTCTATTTTCCCTATTTATCTTTAAAAGGTAGATGATGTAAATGCATATAATATTCCACATTCACCTTTAAACATGGCTAATGATATGCAATATTGTGATAATCTTTCTCTTGATTTAGAAATTAAAAATAAAGTTGTAACATCTCATGATAATTCTTCCCCTTTTATTGAAATATCAAAAGATACAAATTAAAGTGATGAACTATCTTCAAAAAGTGATATTATTTTTGTATATCCAAAAAATTATGATAATTCAACATTATCAAAGATTCTCAAGTTAGTCACTCTATATTTATAGAATGTGATTCACAACATAAAATCACTTGTGATGACTCTCACTCTTATTCAAAATTAAATTAATATGATGAGATTCAATGCTATGTTATTCCTTATATACAAACTCAATGTGATATAAATACTTTATAATTGAATGATTCTAAAGTATATACTAGTTTTGACTCAAAACATAATCCTAATTCATGATATGATGTTAATCATGATTTCCTCATACCAATGTTTAAAGTAGATGGTCAATTACAATCCATGAGTGGGCCTTTTCAAATAAGTAATATTCCCACTAGTCATATCATGCCCATGATACATTATTTTGGTATTTTATATCACTTATCAAACTATATAATGTTGTGATAATATTAAATATAATATTATTTTAGGACAATCCATTTCACAAGCTATATGTGAATATCCATGTCCATTACTATACTCCCATTTGTCTATGATCATAGAGATACGTATATTAATTTAAGTCAATACACCCTCTCCTTTAAATAATATGGAAATTATGGATGCATTATACTAAAAATATTTCATATAATCCTCACAAGAGATGTCTCAGATTGGTTTTATAGTCTACCTAGTGGCTCTTTATATAATTTTAAAATATTTGAATATGTTTTCCTTTTAGATTATAACAAGAAATATGTGCCTAAATTAAAATTTAAATATTTAAAAGGTTTGAATTGGGGAAATTATGAGCTTATATAAGATTCCATTTCATGGTTAAGACTACTTTCCATTATTTAACTTATCAACCCTCAAATTTAAAAAGTAATTCAGATTTAGTATGGGTATTTTATTTACACTCATAAAGATCTATGCATAATATTTATACTTATTTTATGAGTTATATATGATGCCTTAAAAAATTCATGTGATGTTAATTTTGGAATGCATAAGGATACTAATTCAAATGAATTAGAACAAATGTTATTAAAAAATGAAGATACGAATAAGAGGTTCAAATCAAATTCCATCCCTACTAAAAAAAAGTGTTCAATTATAGATTGTCATAAAAAGGATGAACCAACATAAAGAGTTATAATCAAGGAATATGTTGATGCCTCTGAATGTATCATAGGTGTCCTTAGTGTTCAAACAACACTTATCATTTTAGAATTCTTGGAATTTAGAGCATGAGTAGTAGGTTTTGACAACTTATGTTACCTGTGGTGAAATAGCGGTAGAGCAATATTTAACTATTCCATAAAATTTATATTAATTGATGGTTGGTAACCATCATGGACCAAATCTTTTCAAAGTGTAATTATTTATTCTAATACTATTGGATTATAGTCAAATATTAAAATATGGACTAATCTAAATGGATATTTACAATGAAATCTAAACTAAAGTGATCTAGTTAAAAACAAGCAAAAGAGAAGGGTAAGTCAAAAAGAGAATAAGTGATTGTTGATCTTAGCCTCAAACATTATGACAGATTTTCAATTACAACTAAGTATGCATTTAACTAGTATATAAAACAAAATAACAAAGGCTCAGATCTCACTACACACCAGGCAAACCTCAAAGGATGATAAAACAAGTACAAGTAAGAACTAAATTTACTTTAAAGATTTGATACCACACTCAAATAACATTAGCACATTCTAATTTAAATCAAATAAAATAAACCAAATTCAAGATCATTCAACTAATCTATCATAAGCAAAAATTAGCAACGCTATAATAAAAAAGAAGCAAAAGAGAAGGGTAAGTCAAAAAGAGAATAAAAGATTATTGATCTTAGCCTCAAACATTATGACAGAGTTTTAATTACAACTAAGTATGCATTTAACCAGCATATAACACAAAATAGAAAAGGCTCAAATCTCACTACACACTAGGCAAACCTCAAAGGATGTTAAAAGAAGTACAAGTAAGAACTGAATTTACTTTAAAGATTTGATACCACACTCAAATAACATTATCACATTCTAATGTAGAGCAAATAAAATGAAGTAAATTCAAGATCATTCAACTAATCTAGCATAATCACAAATTAGCAATATTGTAATCAAAGATGCAACTCAAAATTCATAAAAACTATTCAAATTTAAGACTTAAGACTAGTAATTGAGAGAAAATCCATGTAACAATTGACACAAACAAATTTGGACAATCTTTTCAAAATTCTTTGATTGTATTAACTTCTTAAAGTATACAAATTTTGCTCAAAATTCTCTCCCTTTACAAGATGGTAGTACTACCTTTAATAGAAAGAGAACGTAGTATATCGATCGATTGTAAGATACAAATGCAAAAGAAGTAAGGATATCTATCATTTTTATATAAGGTTCTAGAATACATTTTATTTTCTAAATTAAATTGACCTAGAGGCAATACACTAACAAACTAGCATATGCCTTTACAAAAGAATATTCCTCTTTCAAAATATCACAAAGGTTTTACTGAATGGAATATTAATCAACTAATTCACTAGTGGGCCCTGCTCTTGAGAAATTTATTATTGTTTTTGGAGTATGTTCATATCCTTTTAGTGATTCTCACTGACTAGTTCCAAGTCCACAACTAGTCTTAAAAGACACTATTCCTCATTGTTAGCCAGTGCATTCAATTATTTGTCATTGTTGTCCATGGCTTCCTTGATGCTTCTAGATTTAGCTATCCTTTATCCTAAATTAAGGATAATATCTAGGATCCTACCATTATATTCCCCAAACTGGCCTTGACTTTTACCTTTTATTTCTTGGGTTACCAAAGTAGCCCTATATTTGAATTCATCATCCTTGATGATGCCTAGGATAGTGGGTTATGAAGGGTTAGTTAGCATGGTACCAAGGAGTTTTTCAATCCTTCCATTTAGCTCCTCATCATAATTTAGTATCCTCTCCAATTCTTGTGACCATATATTCAAACTTTGGACCTTGTCAATAATAATTTCCTTAATTGCACTCAAGTGTCCCAAACTAATTGTTTTAAAACTAGGAATCTGCTTTCCAACCTAAATATTGATCAACCCTATTATTTGATCTTTTGAAGTTTTCCATTGGGTTATTAGGCCCTTGGACACTATTTTCTATTGTGACAATATAATATACCTTAGTTTTTTTATTTTAAGGCCTCAAACATATTATATAAGGATTCATCCAGTAATTTGATCATTGCCTCAAGCATTCATAAGGCAACATGTGTCTTCAAATCCTCATTTTCCTTCTCCAAATTAGCTATTATTTGTTTCATCCCCTTAATTCCATCTCTAAATTAAGCTAATTGATCTTCATCAAGGCTTTAAACATCTTCTTCATGAATGGGGAGTTCACTAGGATATTATCTACTAACTAGAGTGACGTCTATAATTGGATCAACCCTTTGAAGTGTGAACTCTTCAGTCTCCACCATAGCCTTTCTTATTTTCACTCTCTCTAATCCAACTATCTATGGATTGAATTGTATAGTAGTAGTTGATTTAGTGTACTTTGGAGGTTTAAGAGCCTCCACTTAGGTACTATTTGATGTTCCTAGGGCATCCATCTACCTACTATCTGACCCTATAGTGGTCATTATCCTTCTTTCTTCCTCCTCCTTCATTAAATCCATTATCCATGGATTGGTATCATATGCACATCATCATTGACAGTCTTGGTCAGGGCCCATGAATGGGATAAGGTGGGGATTTTTTGCATTTTTCTATAGATGAACCAATCAGGGATGATTGGTTCATGAATGGGGTACTCCTCACTAAATAAGATGATTTCAATTGTACGGTGAGTGAAAACCAACTTTGGTCTCTTTTTTCCAACTAGGACAACTACCAATTCTACTTTTCTCTTCTTTAATGGTGCCACTGGGATAAGATCCAGGGCAACTTTTCCTTTTTATTTCTTAGCCTCCTCTATTTGGCTTATGATTCCTCAGCTTGTGCTTCCTCTTCATCATAGTCATATGCCTTAGCAAGAACCTTGAGGTCATCCTCCACTATTTTATTTGGCTCCAAGTCAATCATGTCCAAGTATTCCACTAGAGACTCTAGCCTTTGGGGAGGGACTGAGGATGATGGGTCCACACTAGGTTTCTCTTCCAAATTTTATTTACCATGACCTTGTGTAATCTATACTTGGGGATATTGCCTTTCCACTTGTGGATGCTCTTGAGGGGGCCTTGAAGGTCTAGGCAATAAATAGTATTGTATATGTCCCATTTGTCATATGTCATTTAGTGGCTTCTCCTCACTAGTCAATATATTCTCAAGTCTAATGTTATGTCCCTTGAGCCTAGCCAATATTTATTTAAATCTATTTGCTTTGATATATATGGTGTCATAGACACTAAGTTGGTGCACATACACTAGCTTGGGCAATTGTTAGGATTTAAAATATGCAGAGACCATGCCATTGGGATCCCACATCTTTAACTCATCAAGTTGTAATTTGAAAGAGTCCCTATGCTTGGCCATAGTATTCACCTGATCCCAAATTTATAACACAATCTTGCCAGGAGGCCTTTCCTCTTGTCTTTTCATCCTCTATCAACACCATTAAGAAATTGGTATGCAATTTCTTAGTCTGCCATCTTGATGGGAACATAGACAGATAACCTATAAGGTTGGATCAAAATCCCCTCAATTTTTATCATTGTACAATATGGATACGACTAGATGTATCCCATTAGCTCCACATATTTCTTGATTATAAGGCTTACCCTAGGCATAGGGATCATTATGATGGCTTCTACTAAAGTAGGATAGACACAATCATAGATGAATTGGATGTTATGCCTATATTTTAATGTGTATCTTTGAATAATGGTAGGAGATTGTAAATCTTCCCTTAGGTGACCAATTTTTGATGTGAGGGATCTGGGTGAAGGCTAGTACATCATCCAACAAATAAGACATTATAAAAAACTAGTTACTAGTTTTTTTCTTAATGGAAATGAATTGTATTTCTAGATATATGTTGATCATCTTCCCAATTGGAGGAGTGAGCCATTTCTCTATCATAAAGTATATGTAAGACACCCAACTCTTTTTTACATAAGTGGTAAAAGGAGCTCTAGATATCCTATTTAATAGTGTCATAAATACCCTAACCCCCTCTCTAAATTGGGCAACTACGATGTTGCCAGTAGGATCTCGAATCACATGGTTCCTTTAGAGTAACCATGGCCTAAGGATGGTGTCTAGATCATTCTTGCCAGTCCATTCCTTAATAGTGGGTAAATCCACTTGGGGTTTTGGAAGCTTGTAATAACTCTCAAAGGCCAATGGGGAAATGAATGCAATTCTTCTAAAGGTCCTTTCATGAATAATCCAACCTTGTTAAATTCTATAGTCCTTGATAATGAGAGAAAAGATGTTGATATAATGGATTACCTCTAGTTTGGAAGTACCATGGTGGAGACTGGCCATCTAGATTGTAACTAGGTCGTAATACCTTCTGGTTATAGTGGAAATCTTTAGTTTTTCTTTGGTGATGGCTTGCATCTCCTAAATGGTCTAGAAGAGCTTAGACCAGTTCTTATTGGTTGTGTTCAATGCATTAATATCTAGATCAGTGTCCTTAAAGATCATCCCTTCATTATCTATAGACAAATACAACTCTATCTCATCCCTATATTGTTGCCTCTGAGCTACCATGGTTTCCACACTTGTAAATTTCTCAAAATTAGATTGCAAATGGTCTTTGGGTTAGTTATTTCATGCTCAAATCATAATTGAACTTATTTTAGATTTACTATAATCAATCCAAGTTCACTTAATCTTTTTTATGCAAGATTTAGGGCTTTGAAGATTTAATGGTAGTAGCTTACTCAAACCTAGGCTCGTACATGCCTTAGATTGGATTTTAACCTTTGCCTTTATATGTTTGCATTTTAAGCACACAAGATCTTCTATTTGTTTATTTTGTGTTTGTGTGGTACTTATTTGGCATCTATTTGGAACTTTTCATGGTTTTTTCATAAATTCTTCAAAGCGCTAGTCATTATTTTTTTGAAATATGCCCTTTGGTTTCATGCTTTTGCATCAAGATCCAAGGATCAGTGTTGTTGATTATGATCCTGACCCTCGCATGTCATTGGTTTTTTTTGGTATCAAGCCCTATAGTTGTGCCACTTAGTACCTCCATGGGCTTTTTGAGCTCTAGAACCTTTGTTAGTTACATATTGAACATGTACCTACCACATGTTGATCCATTGAGATATTAGAGCTCTATTGAAAATTCATCAGTGATTTTACACCATTGATCAAGAGGCATGATGAAGCGTAGACCATTGGATCTTGAAAAATGCATAAACATTAATCAGTGCATGATCATAAAAAAACTTAGGCTAACATTCTTAAGACTAAGTCTATTTCATATTAATAAACATGAAAAGACTTAGGTTAAGATATTTAATGCTAAGTTTTAAAGCATAAATGACCCCTCAAATGACATAAAATATGCCCCTTTTGCCTAGACAAAAGGTTAGATGAGCTTGAATTTGACAGTCTTATAGACGTCAATGACAACCTCATAAATGTCAAATGATGTTTACAATAATGTTAAATTTAAGATCATGAAGCTACTATGTTCCGATGTGGGAATGACATGTGGTGGCTTAATGAGGTTTCCTAAGATCTCATATTCAATTTGTTCTATCTAATTAAAATCCATGATGAAGTAAGAGCCATTTGATTATGATCTGATTAGTCATACGCCATTGGTTTTATTTATTATGCAGGACCCCTTTTCCACCAAACTTTAAATGTGGGAGGGCCATGTGGTGACTCCATATAGTTGAATGGGCCTTTAAATTTTCAATGTTGGCTTCACTTCATCTGATTAAAATCCATAATGAAGTGTGGACCATCGGATTTTTAAAGGAGCAAGGTTTTTAAGTTAGGACCATGATGAAATAAGATTTAACCTAAAATGTTAAGACTAAGGTCTTGTTCATGTTAATAAACATGAACAGGGGCCTTAGCATTAAGGCTTTAGGATAAGTAGATAATAATAAAGGGGACCATGCTAGAAAAAATAAAAAGGACACTACCAGTACAAAAGTTAGAACCTGGTAGATAGAAACTTAGGCTAAAGCTTTAAGACTAAGGTCTCATTTGTGTTGATAAATTTGAATGGGGCCTTAGGGTTAAAATTTTAGGTTAAATTTTTTTATCAAAGGGGATCATGCTTAAAATAAAAGGATCCTACTAGCATAATATTGGACCACATTATAAACATAAGGAACACAAAGGGAAAATAAAAGGGGACTAAGCATAATTTTTAGGCTAAGGTTTGGTCGTGTTAAAAACATGACCAAGACTGAACATAAAAATTGGGCTTAAGTCCAAAAAAAATTTAAAATGTTCTTTCCAAATGTAAAATTTAACCTAAGGTTTATGCTATGGTTTTTTGGAAGGGAACTTTAAGAACATGAATTTAGATTCAGATTTTCATAAACCAAATGCTAGTGAAAACTTGAATAGAGTCAATCTACAAATTTTAAGCATGATAGTTTCAATAGGGCTCCATAAAACCTAAAAAATATAAGACATGAAGACAAATCATTAGTAATATTAGGCAAGCTCAAATAAAAATCAGAAATTAGTAAGCCAACTTTATCAAAGTAGATGATCGTTAAATTCTAATAATGTTCAAAACATGCCATGGTTTTCAAGGTTAAGGTTCAAAGTATCTCAAGGGTCCCATTTTTCAAAAAATGGGGGTATGTTGACCTCAAAAAATGTTGACTTCTATGGGAAAAATAGAAATATGTTATAACCTAGAGACTTTGGTTCAGACAAACAACTAGGTCACCCACTCCACTTGATCAATGTTATTATCCAAATCATTTTATGGTTGATACAAACATTGCACTTGAAAAATTGGGATCAAACATTAAGAGATAGCCATGTTGTGTGTGTGATTTTATTCCACTTACTATTGGCCATGGGATTTAAGGGACAAATTATAGGTTTCATATCTTTAATCATTAATACTAAGTTAGAGCATTTTTAGATATTCATTAAGAACCATGCTTCTAATTCAGGGAAGGCTTGGGCATTGATCTACTTCTAGCTAGGCATCCATAGCCCTAACATAGATTCCTTTGGCTCCACTCATGTCTGTGTTCCACTGCTAGCTAGGTGTCCATAGCTTCGATGGAGATTACTAGAATCACCTATTCTTGAAAATCTTGATTTTGTATTGCATTCATATTTTTTGTATTTTTATATCTTTATGTTTTTAGTAAGGTTGGGAACTAGGGTAGTTAGGTTTAAGGATTTAGTCAAGTGTTTGATCTTCATAAAACCACCTATGGATGTAACCATTATCCCAATCAAGGATGTTTATAAGTGCAATCATGATTGTGCCTTAGTAGGTTAATATTTCATTCTACAAGTGCAAATCTTTTTAAAACTAAATTTAGGTCATGACAATGTCTAAGTTCTCATAAAACAATTAACCTATTCATCAGTCTTTACTAGTTTCTTCAGATCACAACATTAGGTTCACATTTAAAATCCATAGTTAGCACATATATTAGGTTCATACCCACATTCCTAGACTTTAGAGTTTCAAGAAAACTAAATAAACTTTGAGCTTAAGGTTATCCAAAAGGACTTATTGGAAACAAGGAACAAGGCAACAAAAGAAAGCACATAATAGAGCGCAACAAAGCAAGAAAAAAAGGAAGCCAAAAAATAAATATATGCTTATATAAAAACAAGGGATAGGAAGGAAATAACTAAAAGAAACTAAATATCCTACCTACACTAAGTCTAACCATATTATAGAGTTACTCCATAAAGACCTCAGGAGGAGCAACAAAGAAGTAATGTTTGAGGTATTGCCCATTGGTGGGTAGTGTGAACTTTGCTCCTTGTAAGTGTTTGAGTCTAAAGGTATTATCTCCTAGTGTGTTTGAAATCTAATATGGGATAATCCATATAGGTGTGAAATTATCATGTTTACCCTTAGGCTTAGATGCTTTGTCCCAAAGGAGAACTAAATCCCCTTGTTTGAACACCTTTATCTTTGATTTTTTGTCAAACCATCTCTTCACCATGGTATGATATCTACTAAAATTAACAAATGCTTCCTATTGTGCATCTTCCATCTATATGATGTCTATAAATCTTGAATTTTCAATCTCCTAGCCTTCTTCCATATATTCTTGCATGAATTTATACATAGGCAGCTTGAGCATGATAAGGAAGATAGGCTCTTCGACATACACCAATAGAAATGGTGATGCCTTTGAGGCTTGCTTCATCCTTATCCTATCTACCCATAGGTCATATTTAAGAATCTTATGACAAGTCCTAGGCTTTTTTTTAGAAACTTATTGATTGCTTTCATTAAGTTATTATTGGTAGACTTAGACACTCCAGTTCCTTGGGGGTAATGGTTAGATGAAAACTTGAGACAAATGTCATTATCATACACCCATTACGTCATCTCTATGGATATAAATGTAGATCCATTGTCACATAAGAAAGAGACTGGAGTTCCAAATCTAGTACATATGTTCTCCTTTGAGAAATTGGTCACTTATTATGTCTTACATTTTTTGGTGGGTATAGCTTCAATCCACCTTGTGCAATAATGTGTGGCAGTCAAGATATAATTCTGACCTTCTGATGAATTAGGGTTGATTACCCCTACAAATTCCAACCCCTACTGTGCAAATGGTTTATCAACCATGACTTCTTGTAAAGGCATTGTTGCCTTTGGTTCTTTGGTGCTAAATTTTTTGCATAAGTGGCATTCCCTCATTGTTTATCAATATATTTGATAATAATTGGCTAATAGTAGCTAGTTTTAAGGATTTTTTGGGTTGTAGTCTTCCTAGATGGGTGCCCATTACCAAACATCTCATGAAAGGTGTTCATGATTTGGGTAGATTATTTTTTTGAGACATACCTCAGGTAGACTCCTTTAAAGTTATTCCTATATAAAACCCCATATTTTATTAGATAATGGACTTGCTTGAGCCTTAAGGCCCTCTTTTGCTCCCTAGTTAATCATGTAGGATAGGTACCATTCATTAGTAAATGAATGATAGAATCACCACTCACTAGCTTGAAAGTTCTATTGATCAACTTGCATAAGATTTAGCTTAGGGATGGTATTAACAATCATTTGGATTAGACCTTGGCACCTTACTAGTTTTGTCATTTTTATTTATGTCATATTCTTGTAAAATTGACATCAATTTACCCCTATGTTCTCCAAGCTAATTCTAGCTCAGCATAAGCTTCATGGTAGGGTCAGGTAGAATATCATGCACCTTATTTTTAAGAATATAGTGCCTAAATGTCTTCATTGCCTTAACTAATGCATATGCTTTCTTATCAATTAATGAATAATTCAATTCAACATTCTTAAAGTTGGTACTCATGAAAGCTATTGGGTGTTCACACCAATCAACCTTCTAAGTTAAAATGGTGGCCATAACATGGTCAAATGCAAAAGAATAGAGATAGAAGTCCTTTGAAAATTTAGGACTTATCAAAATTGGAGCTTGGCTAATCACTTTTTTGATGTCATTGACTGCCTTCCTAGATTCCTCATTCCATAATACCTTGGAATCCTTCTTTAGCATGTCATTCAATGTCTTGACAATCTCTAAAAAGCCATAAATAAACTTCCTTACAAATCTTATCTTACCAAAAAATGATTTTAACTCTTTTCAACTATTTGGAGGCTCTATCTTAGATATAGCTTCCACTCTTTCAAGATCTATGGAGATCCCATCTTTAGTTATAACGTGGCCTAATAATTTACCTTCAGTAACACAAAATATGCTTTTCTTGGGGTTAAGGGAAATTCCATACCTTTTGAATCTCTCAAATACTTTTTGTAAATGCATAAAGTGATCTTACCTATTTTTATAAAAAAATGGTTAGATCATCCATGCATATAATGATGCACTTACCAATCTAACCTTGGAAGGCATGGTCCATGGCTATTTGAAAATTAGATAGTATGTTTATTAGCCCAAAAGGCATTCTATTGTAGGTGAAGGTCCCCCATTTAGTTTTGAAATCTATCTTCATCCTATCTCCTTTGTCAACTAACACCTAGTTTTAGCCTAAAAAACCATCAAGGAAAGACATCATAGCTGAACCTGGAACAACTTGTATCACCTAGTCAAGAGAGTGAAGAGGATACTTATCCTTTTGAAATGATTTATTCAAATTTATAAATTCAATACATATCCTAATCCCACCATTATTAATCCTAACTGGTACCAAATTTTCCACCCAAGTAGAATGCCTAATGGGAAACACAATTCTAGCATCTAGCAATCTCTTAACTTCTTTGAAGATCATTGGTTCTAAGATAGGGTTCACAAGCCTTTATTTCTACCTGAAGGGTTTACAACTTTCTTTGAGAGGGATGGTGTGAGTTATGAATCTTGGATCAAATATATTCAAGTCATCATAAGACCAAGCTATGGCATCCTTTTATTGTGTTAGCAGCTCTTTGGACTTCTTGTTCTCAACACTAGTGCAAGTTTTTCCAACATTGACCAACTGAGGCTGATCTTGAGGGCCAAGATTAACTACATTTTAATCCTTCCCACTTACCTTGGTAATCTTAGAAACCTCAACCATCTTGTCTTGATCAAACAACCTCTCTAAGGTAATATGCCTTTGAGAATCTTATTACCATTCAATTGAATGACTTTACCATCAAATTTTCCTTCCCTAAGTGCATTTTCATCAGTTTTATCAATGATGTGAGCCTCAAATGCTCCAAAATTAGTCATGAAATCTAAGATCTATTGATCATCACTAAAGACTTGAAAATGATTCATATTATTAGGGATCAAAAGGTAAGGTATCAACTCAATGCTGAAGTTGGGTGAGGCTTGGTTGGGCATGAGGTTGGCTGTAGTAGATGCCAACTCATCAAAATTTTGGTTCTCCTCCCTTAAAAAGGAAACATACTAAAAGTATAAAAATACTCAATTAGATCATATAACTTGAACTTATACCTCTTGAGATATGAGATTTTGCATTGATATTTGATTCTCACCTGGTTGACTACTAGATCTGAATCACCATAAACTAGTAGTTCCTTAACTTTATTTTTTATAGAAAATTGCAAACATAAAATAAGGGCCTCATATTCAACAAGGTTATTGGTGCAAGGAAATTGGAGTATATAAAAATCATGGTATTTCTTACCAACATGGTTAGTTAGAATAATGCATACCCTAGATCCAACCTTACACCTAGCATCGTCAAAATGTAGTTTTCACAGCCTAGGCATAACATGAGTAATCTTAGTATCACATACCTTTGTAGTCTCTAGGGTGAAAACCCCTACGTCTAAGTCAATTATGTTGAACCTTTCATTCACAACATTGTACTCAGTGATCATGTGTTTCATCCTCAACTCTCTTTCAACCCTGATCTGGTTTAGAACTCCTTTTCAAGAAAGCCATAAATGTGAACAATTTGTGGACATGTAGCCATTTAGAGATTTGGTCCACTCCATAATTAACAAGATACCATAAACATCAGGAATGTAAACAACTTGAATATCAATAAACTACTACACTCTAGGCTTAAAAGCCAACTGCATGTGGACATTTAATAATTCTCTAACCATCTTGACTCTAGATTTATTTAATTGAGTAACAACCCTATCAGACTTAATAGGGTTAGGCCAAGTTGTTTTCAAATACCTACTAGCATGATATTGGTAGATGCACCAGAATCCAATAAAATTTTGTACAAATTCTTACCAAACGTCCTGACTATGAGCAAGAAAGGAAGAAATTTTGTCTTAGCTTTATGCATGGTCACATTAGCATTGTCAGCTTTGGGTGGTTTTTTGGATTTATTTGACAATGATTCTAGCAAGAGGTCCCTTTGTTATATGATCTATGTTAATTCATGCAATGTGATGTTATATTTTATTTAATTTATGCATTTAATAATATTATAACTAGTCTTGTTTGAAGAACTAGGAATATCAACATTATGCTTAGAGGTACAACATTTGGGTGGTTATGGATCATTGCTTGAAGAAGTGTCTAGAGGAGTTTAAAAGCTATTTCGAGGCATTGAGGTAGTCAAGGGATTTCTCTACTCTCTATTCCTCAAAGGATAAGTCTTCTTCAAGAATTGTTGGAAGGCCTATATTTCCTTAGGGACATTATCCTCTTGAAAATGGAAATCAAGCATCTCCACCATGTTGACTTGACCAGATGATTTGGATCCTAAGGTACCTATACCACTATCCTTGTTAGGTACCACTTCAAATGTATCCAAATCTTCTTGGAAATATATAAAATCCGTACAAAACTCAATATAATCAATCTCATCATGCTTGGTTGTACAATGCACTATCAGGAAAAGTAATGTTTGTAAGATTAATATCCATGGTTCTATTGATAGAAGATGGTTCATTAGACTTATTATTGTGGAAACTATCATTATGAAACTTATTTTTTGGCCTATTAAACCTTTGGAATGAGAAGCTCCTACCAGAGCTTTGTCCAGTATTTCCAACTTATTTTTATAGCTAAAAGAAATCAGTGTTTCAATTTTGGACCATTTTTAGGATAGACTCATTCTCATTCTTAGGAGTTCTAAAATTATGCACCTAGTTATTGTTAGTACTAGTAACTGGTACTAAAGCTCTTTGATCATTTGCATTGAATCCATTAGCAATAGGATGACTTAAGAATCCTAAATTTTGATTAGGAGCAACATGACTCAAAGGCAATTGATTCAAATTTGAGATTTGATTTAAGGTTAGAAAATTTTGATTATTTTGGGGGAAGATGTTTAGAATGAGAAAATATGGATTGATATTTGGAACAGAGTAAGCCATTTGTCCCTTGGGCTACATTTGATCATTGATGATCACTACTTCAAAATAAGCCCTAGCTAATGAAGTTATAGCTGGAAGAGATATTTTCATAAATACAAAAGTCATAGGATCTATTGTATCCTTGTAGATTTCTAGAGCTAAAACCTCATCAGTTTTATAAGATTCTATGGTCCTGCTATACATTTTTTGGAACCTGGGATTAAAGGACCATATGGGCTTGCTTGCATCCCTTTTGATGGTGGTGAACTAGTGGTATATGATACATGGACTAAAATTTTTACAAAACTAGTCTATGAAAACATTAGTGAAGCCATCCTAACTAGTAATATAATTATCAGGTAAATTGAGAAACCATTCGTATGTAGCATCTTTAAAAGTAAACAAGAATAATCTGCATGCTACATCTTCATGTATGACATTTAGTAGCCTTAAATAAAATTTAAAAGATTTAATATGCTCTTTAATAGTTACAATATTAGTTAGACTAAATGTTGGTAAGTATTTTTTAGGGTTGCATGGGAGATCATGTACCACACCTGACACATTGATTGAAGAATCTCCCAACCAAGCCATACATATACGAAGGTCAAATGTAGGGGTGCGTTGAAGAGGTAAGGTTCACAAAGATTTGTAATGTCTATGCCTACCTTTATATTTCTTTCCTCTTCTATGGACTTCAAGATCAAGAAAAGGCTCTCTTGTCTCTGAATGTACTCTTGTTTGAATCCTTTCTAGCTTGAAGATTGAAGATCCTATTTGAAATATGATGTGTCAAGTTAATCTTTATAAAGAACGAGGATTAAACTTACACATTAGGCTCATTTGCAAAGATTATATAAAGAATAGTAAAGGACATCAATCTTTGACTAATCTAGCTCAAAGATGTGTCCAATTATGCAGATATGATTAATCTCTACACTTTTGAGCTCAAATAAACTAAAATTCATGAAATATTTATCAACCTTTGATCAAAACAAGCTGTTATAACCTCAAATACTGTGGATTCTCAAATCTTAAGCCATTTTTACCAAAATCAAGCACCAAACCTCAAAGAATCTTGATCTTTATCTAAAGGAAGCAAAAAAATAGGTTAAAGAGCACAAAGATTAGTGATCTTCACACTTTTGAGACAATAATTATGCAAAAGTGCAAAGATAACGCCGATCTTAGATCAAAACACACTAAGATTAGCAAAGATTCAACCAATTCACAAAGATGCCCTCCTAGTGCCAATGGGACTTTTTGATGCCTCTAAATGTGTTACAGGTGTCCTTAGTGTTCAAATAACACTTCTCATTTTATAATTCTATGAATTCAGAGCATGAGTAGCATGTTTTGGCAACTTATGTTACCTGTGGTCAAATAGCAACAGAGCAATGTTTAACTATTCCAAAAAATTAATATTAATTGATGGTTGGGAACCATCATGGACCAAATATTTGAAAAGTGTAAGTATTTATGCTAATACTATTGGATTATGATCAAATATTAAACTACAGACTAATCTAAATGGATATTTGCAATGAAATCTAAACTAAAGTGATTTAGTTAAAAAGAAGCAAAAGATAAGGGTAAGGTAGAAAGAGAATAAGTGATTGCTAATTTTAACCTCAAACATTATGACAAAGTTTCAATTACAACTAAGTATGCATTTAACCAATATATAGTTTAAAATAGCAAAAGCTCGGATCTCACTACATACCAGGCAAACCTCAAAGGATGATAAAAGAAGTACAAGTAAGAACTAGATTTACTTCAAAGATTTTCTACCACACTTAAATATCATTAACACATTATAATGTAGAGCAAATAAAATGAAAAAAATTCAAGATCATTCAACTAATCTAGCATAAGCACAAATTAGCAACCTTCTAATCAATGATGAAACTCAAAATCCATAGAAACTATTCAGATTTAAAACTTAAGACTATCAATTGAGAGAAAAGCCATGTAACAATTGACACAAATAAATTTGGACAATGTTTTCATAATTCATTGATTGTATTAACTACTCAAAGTATACAAATTTTGCTCAAAATTCTCTCCCTTTACAAGATGGTAATACTACCTTTAATAGAAAGATAAGTTAGTATATCAATTAATTGTAAGATACAAATGAAAAAGAAGGACATCTGTCCTTTTTCTATAAGGTTATAGAATACATTTGTTTTTCCAAACTAAATTGACCTAGAGGCAATACGCTAATAAACTAGCATGTGCCTTTACAAAAGAATATTGCTCTTTCAAAATATCACAAAGCTTTTAGTGAATGGAATATTAATCAACTAATTGGTTGGTGGGCTTTGCTATTGAGAACTTTATTATTGTTGTTGGAATATGTTCATAGCCTTTTGGTGCTTCTCACTAACTAGTTACAAGTCAATAGATGGTCTTACAAGACACTCCTCCTCATCTTTAGCCAGAGCATTCAATTATTTATACTTTCTGGTCATGGCTTCCTTGATGTTTCTATCCTTAGCTATCCTTTTTATTACATTAAGCATCATATCTGGAATCTTATTATTGTCTTCTCTAGACTGGCCTTGACTTTTACCTTTTACTTCTTGGGTCACAAAAGTATCCCTATGTTTGAATTCATTATCATTGATGATACCTAAGATAGTGGGCTATGTAGGGTTAGTTAGCATGGTCCCAAGGAGTTGTTAAATCCTTCCAATTATCTCCTCATCATCATTTATGATCGTCTCCAATTCCTATGACCATGCATTCAAACTTTAGACCTTATTAATAATAATTCCCCAAATTACACTCAAGTGTGCCAAACTAATTATTTTGAATATAAGAATCTACTTTCCAACTTGAATGTTGATCAACCCTATTATTTGATCTTCTAAAGCTTTCCATTGGGTTATTTGGCCCTTGGACACTATGTTTTGTTGTGCCAATGCACTTTGACTTAGTTTTATTGATTTTAAGGACTCAAAAATATCATAAAAAGATTCATTCAATAATTTAATCATTGCTTCAAGCACTAATAAGGTAGCCTGTGTCTTCAAATATTTATTTTCCTTCTCCAATTTATCTATTATTTGTTTCATCACCCTGATGCTAGCTTTGACTTAAGTTGAGTGAGATTCAACAAGGATTTCAACATCTTCATGAATGGGGAGTTCACTAGGCTATTGCCACACAACTAGAGTTAAGCCTACAAATGGCTTAACCCCTTTAAGTGTGAACTCTTCAGTCCCTACCATGGACTTTCTTATTGTCACTCTCTCTAATCCAATTGTCTCTGGATTGAATTGTATAGTATTAGTTGGTTCAATGTAATTTAGAGGTTTAGGAGCCTCCATCTAGGTAATATTTGATGCTCCTAGGGCATCCATTTGCTTGTTATCTGACCCTATGGTGGTCACTATCCTTCTTTCTTCCACCTCCTTCATCAAATCCCTTATCCATGGCTTGATATCATCATGCACATCAATTTTGATAGTCTTGGTTAGGTCCCATGAGTGGGATAAGGTGGGGATTTTTTGCATTTTTCCATAGATGAACCAATCAGGGATGATTGGTCCATGAATGGGGTATTCCTCACTGAATAAGTTGATTTCACTTGTAGGGTGAGTTAAAACCAACTTTCACCTCTTTTGTCCAATTAGGACAATTACCAATTTACTTTTCTCTTCTTTAATGGTGTCACTGGGACAAGATCTAGGGAAACTTCTTTTCTTTTTTCTTTCTCAATCTTCTCTACTTGGGCTTGGGCTTCCTCATCTTATGATTCCTCTTCATCAGATCCATATGCCTCAACAATAACCTTGAGGGCATCCTCCACTATTTCATTTAGCTCTAAGGAAATCATGTCCATGTATTCCACTAAAGACTCTAACCTTTGGGGAGGGATTGAGGATGATGGACCCTCACCAGGTCTCTCTTCTAACTTTGCTTTACCAAGACCTTGTGTAATATGTACTTGGAGTTACTCCCTTTCCACTTGTGGTTGATCTTGAGGGAGCCTTAAAGGTCCAAGCATCAAATGGTATTGCATAGGTCCCATTTTCCATATGTCACTTGGTGGCTTGCCATCACTGGTCAATCTATGATCAAGTCTAATGTTATGTCCCTTGAACCTAGCCAATATTTATTTAAACCTATTTTCTTTGATATATATGGTGTCATGGACATAAATTTGGTACACATAGATTGGCTTAGGCAATTTATTAGATTTCAAGTGTACAGAGATCATGCCATTGGGATCCCACATCTTCAACTCATCAAGTTACAATTTGAAACAGACCCTATGTCTGGCCATAGTATTTACTTGATCCTAATTCTATAACATAGTCTTGCCAATGGTTAAAGGAAAGGGATGGAGGAAGCCTTTCCTCTTATCTTTACATACTTTGTCCACAACATTAAAAAGTTGGTATGAAATTTCTTGCTCTTCCAGCTTGATGGAAACATAGACAGGCAGATTGTAAGGTTGGATCAAAATCCCCTCAATTATGATTATTATACAATCTAAATATAACCAGATGTCTCCCATTAGCTCCACATATTTATTGATTTGAGGGTTTACCCTAGGCATAAGAATCCCTATGATGTATTATACTAAAGAAGGATAGACACAATCATAGATGAATTGGATGTTATGCCTATATTTAAATATGTGTAGCTTTGAATAGTGGTGGGAGACTGTAAATATACCCTTAGGTGACCATTTTTTGATGTGAAGGATCTAGGTGGAGGATAGTAAGGCATCCAACAGATAGGAAATAATAAAAAATTGGTTTCTAATTTTATTCTTAATGGACATGAATTATCTTTCTAGATATATGTTGATCATCTCCCTAATTGGAGGAGTGAGCCCTTTCTCTATCATAAATTAGATGTAAGATACCCAACTCTTATTTATATAAGTGGTTGAAGGAGCTCCAGATATCTTGTTTAACATGGTCATAATTACCTAACCTCCTCTCTAAATTGGGAAATTGGGATGTTACTAGCAGGGTCTTAAATCACATGGTTCCCTTGGAGCAACCATGGCCTAAGGATGGTGTCTAGATCATTCTTTCCAGTCCCTTCCTTAATAGTGGGTAAATCTACTTATGGTTTTGGAATCTTGTAATAAATCTCAAAGTCTAATGGGGAAATGAATGCAATTCTTCTAAAGGTCCTTTTATGAATAATCTAACCTTGTTCAATTCTATATTCCTTAAAAAATGGGAGCAAGGATGTCGATACAGTGGATTACCTCTAGTTTGGAGGTAGCATGGTGGAGACTGGCCATCTAGATTACAACTAGGTCATAATACCTTCTAGTTATAATGGCAATATTCTATTCTTCTATTGTGATGGCTTGCATCTCCTTAATGGTCTTGAAGAGCTTGGACCAGTTCTTATTGTCTGTATTTAATGCATCAATGTCTAGATTAGTGTCCTTAAAGACCATCCCTTCATTATCTATAGACAAATACAATTGTATCTCATCCATATATTGTTGCCTCTGAGCTACCATGGCTTTCACACTTACAAATTGCTCACAATTAGATTGCAAATGATCTCTAAGTTAGTTCTTTTAGGCTCAAATCATAATTGAACTTCTTTTAGAATTACTATAATCAATCCAAGTTCACTTCAGCTTTTATATGCAAGATTTAGGGATTTGAAGCTTTAATGGTGGTAGCTTATTTGAACCTAGGCTCATACATGTCTCAGATTTGATTTTGACCTTTGCCTTTATACGTTTGCATTTTGAGCACATAAGATCTTCTTTTTTGTTATTTTGTGCTTGCATGGTGCTTATTTAACATCTATCTAGAACTTTTTGTGGCATTTTTTCATAAATGCCTTAAAGCACTAGCCATTATTTTTTTAAAATCTACCCTTTGGTTTCATGTCATTGGATAAATATCCAATGATCAACACATGCCATTAATTGTGATCCCAGCCCTCACATGTCATTGGTTCCTTTTTGTATCAAGCCCCATGGTTGTTCCACTTGGCACCTCTATGGGATTTCTAAGCTTTGTCACCTTTGTCAGTTACATATTAAATGCACATCTACCATATGTTGAGCCCATAGGATCTTGAAGCTTTGTTGAAAAGTCATCGGTGATTTCACGTTGTTGGATCAAGAGGTGTGATGAAGCATGGACCATCAAATCCTTCAAGATGCATGAATGTTAATCAGTGCATGGTCATAAAAAAGAACTTAAGCTAAAATGCTTACATATAAATCTATTTCATATTAATAAACATGAAAAGGCTTAGGTTAAGATATTTTATGCTAAGTTTTAAATCATAAATGACCCCTTAAATGACATAAAACATGCCCCTTTTTCCAAGACAAAATGTTATATGAACTTGAATTTAACGGTCTCATGGATGTCAAATGACATTCATGATAATGTAAAATTTAAGCTCATGAAGTTCTTATGTTCTAATATGGGAATGCCACATGGTAGTTATATGAGGCCTTTTTGGATCTTGGATTCAATTTTCTCCATTTGATTAAAAGCCATGATGAAGTGAGAGTCATCTAATCATGATCTGAGCAGCCACACACCATTGGTTCTATTTAATATGTGGGACCCCTTTTCCATAAAACTTAAAATGCAGGAGTGTCATGTGGAAACTCCATGAAGCCATATGGGCCTTTGAATTTTCAAAGTTGGCTTCACTCCATCTGATTAAAATATTCAATGAAGCACAGACCATTAGATCTACAAAGGAGCAAGGTTTTTAAGTTAAGACTCGGGATGAAATAAGACTTAAGATAAAATGAAAAGACTAAGGTCTCATTAATTTTAATAAACATGAATGGGGCCTTAATGTTAGGTCTTTAGGCTAAGTAGGTAATAATAAAGGGGGTCATGCTAGAAAAAATTAAAAAGGACCCTGCTAGTATGAAATTTAGACCTAGGTAGATAGAAACTTAGGCTAAAGCTTTAAGACTAAGGTCTCATTTGCATTGAGAAATGTGAACAAGGCCTTAAGTTTTTAGGTTAATTTTTTTATCAAAGGGGATCATTCTTAAAAAAAAAGGATCCTACTAGCATAATCTTAGACCACGTTAGAAATATAAGGAACACAAGGGGAAAATAAAAGGGGACTAGTCATAATTTTTAGGCTAAAGTTTGGTCATGTTAAAAAATAGGATCAAGCCTTAACATAAAAATTGGGATTAAGTCCAAAAAATATTTAAAATTTTCCCACCAAATGCTCTTTCCAAATGTAAATTTGAACCAAGGGTTTATGCTAGGTTTTTTGGAAGGGAGCTTTTAGAACATGAATTCAGATTCAAATTTTTACAAACCAAAAGCTAGTGAAAAATTGAATAGAGTCAAACTACAAATTTTAAGCATGATATTTTCAATATGGATCCATGAAACCTGTAACTTATAAGACATGAAGACCAATCGTTAGCAATATTAGGCAAGCTCAAAGCAAAACCATAAATCAGTAAGCCAACTTTATCAAAGTGGATGATCTTCAAATTGTAATAATGGTCAAAACATGCCATGGTTTTAGGGTTAAGGTTCAAAGTATCTCAAGGGTCCCAATTTTCAAAAAATGGGGGTATGTTGACCTTAACATAATATCAAAAGGAAAAGAATCATTTTACAAAGCACTTCCTAATGTGAATAAATCTACTATCAATAAGAGGTCATCACTTAAGTGTGATCATTTCAGAGATCAACCACATGATATTATATGACTATTTTTAGACAAGAATTTAATTACTCTCCTTGTTAATTACTATCAACCTCTTCATCATCTCGAGTACATAAAATAGAAACCATTTTTCACTTATCATGGTATTAATTGACATCGATATAATGATGGTTAAGCATTGTAATAGAATATTACATAATTTGTAAATAAAGGGATTATTCAGGTCGATACACAAAGTTGGGGGACAGAAAAGGTGACATCCCCCAAAGGGATTACACCATTTAAAAAGAGGTGTATGCCCTTTTTTAATATTTTGAGTCTCGAACTTGTGCTTGATCCTAAAGGGTGTGTGCCCTTTCAGGTTTAGAAAGGGCGTACACCCTTTAAAAAGGTAAAAGGGCATACCTACATTTATTTTTATTCACTTTAATAATTCTTGTAAAACCTATAATGTGTTTTATAGGTTTGGATCTTTTTTCAATCTTTCTCTCTATTTTCCTGTAAACCACGTGTTTGCTTTGGATTTGTATCCCACTAATGGCATTTGACATTTTGGTTTCTATCTCAAGTATGCTTATTTTCAATTTTTAATTTTTTAATTTTTATTTATATTTATTTATAAATTTAGGGTTTTGAAATTAAATTTTCATTATATTATCTTACATTTCCTAAAAAAATGTGTATTTTTTATAATTCTAGATACATAATTGAACGATGGACCCAATGTATGAAGACAATGTAGAACATCACCATGAACAATTTGATTTTGCACAAGAAGAAGTTCAAATGTATAAATAATACAATGTAAAATTTCAAAAATTATAAATAATTATCAAAGGTTTACATCGCTTCTCAATTGATATTTCATGAAATTCACTGGTCAATACACTAGAGACTATTTTTAATGAAGTGGAAAATACAACTTTGTAACTTGATGCAATGTTGCATTTAAGAGAGGTTATAAAATAATTTTATTCTAATAAATTTTCATGTGACGATGTTAAATAAAAAATAACAAAATAAGATGTGTCTGATTTATTTATTAAGCCTGAAACCAACCACCCACCACTAGTGAATTGTAAACATATTAGTATTGATTGGTGTGTTCATGAGGGGATAAAAAAATAACTTGTGAGATAGGTGGTGGATGGTGTTTGATGAGACCTCATGAAAAAATAATGAGGTTCTATTATACATTTTGAGAAAACTCTATTATGAGTTTGTGATATTAAAAATTCCAAATTATTTTGATATGAAATCCTCCTAAGGTAGGGAAGTTGCATTTTCATTAAATATACCTAGTGTCATGCAAGACCAAAACCATCTTAACTGAGTTTAAAGAAATATAAGTATTATAATGCATGTTTCTATCCTTAAAATGTTGCATCATATTATATAGATGGACACCCTTGAGGCAATTATGAGTTTGACATAATTTATGATTGACCATGGTATGCATGCATTGAAGATTTATACTAACCCTATAGGTGGTGAGACCTCTAGTAGCAATATTAGTGCTAGTAATAGTGGCACTAATGGTGTTGGTGGTAGTGGTATTGGTGCTTGTGGTTTTGGTGGTATTGGTATTGGTGCTAGTGTCCCTCATCCTTCTACTCATGTTATAGTTCATGTTCATTATTGCACATCATGTGAGAGGATGTGTACGAGACCTTGTATTTAGGTGGGACATACACAAATTACATTTATGGAGACTAGACATAACTTTTTGAAGCATACTAGTACTTAATATTTTATGTCATACAATTAATTCAACATATCAAGGATCCATTACTTCTCATTATATTCCATCTACAGTTCTTTCAATAACTCATGACACTAGGACACATAAGTGTATTCCTTTTGTAGTTGCTTCAGAACCTCATGAGACTAGCATGCTAGAGTATACGTCACCTATAGATGCTTTAAAAATGTATGATAGTATCATGCCAGACATTATGCCAATTTTATTACTTTCACCCACTCCTCTTAGGAAATTTCACCCTATTTTGGAGGACTTATCTACTTCACCATCTATATTTGATACATAGGTTTAATTTTAATTTTTTATGTTTATAAAATAATAATAAGTTTATTTTCTAGTATATATTTACTTAATTCACTAATTTATTTGACTAAATTTTTTATTTATTACTTATAAATATGCGTAGTGATATTTTGGGTAGCTCATCAGGACTCGATTCTATTGTAGAGACCACAATTGACACTGGTGTACCCTATACTCAGGTTTATAAACTTTCAAATTACATATTTATTCATGTATATTTATTATCCCTTGAATAAAAAGTTATGTTTCAAGATATATAATATAGTCATAGATTTTTTTATCATATTTATTGGATTCACACATTATTAATTTATTGGTTTTATAGATGATGAGGGATGATATGGGCACCCCTCATGGATGACAATAATGTTTTCCTGATGTTGGGGTTACATCTGGGGATCTACTTTCTTCGTAGTAGGTCATGACTGGTGAGAACACATAGTTAAAAAAAATAGCTTCAAGAAATGATATTCTATGTCATATTTACATTAATATATGCACATCTAGATAAAAATATATATTTATTCTCCATAGGATTCTCCATCATGGGTGTATATCCATTATCGTATCCCTAAACATCTATTTAGATGGAATATGATGAGTCTAAAATCATTTTACAAAATTTTGTTCTTGAAAATTTTATAATTTTTAATATATAATTTTAATACATTTAATTTTATATTTCATATCCATTATCGTATCCCTAAACATATATTTATATGAAATACAATGAGTCTAGAATCATTTTGTAAATTTTGTTCTTGAAAACTACCTTGAGGAAGAATTGCAATGTCTAAGGACAAATTAGGCAAGTTTGAAGTGGTTTAAGAATGGTGGTGAAACCATAAAATGGATCATTTAATCCATGAAATAACATCCTTTTTCATTACATAAGAAATGTATCTAAGTGCATTTTCCATTATTATGAATAATTCATTCTAAAGTTTGTAAAACGTATTGTAAAACATCTTCTTAAGGAGGATTCTTGAGGAAATAATCCTCTAGTAGGCTCTTTATATATAGTAGAGTGTTTATTTTGTATTTATATAAGTTTTTATTGAATAATAAATGAAATATAATGCAATTTTCATGCCTTTAAAAGATCATAATCTATGTGGATGGTATGTGTTAGCCTCTATGTATATGTTCTTTATGCATTTCTATGTTTTTTAGATACAATAGTCTCAATTGATGATGCTAAAGAGTGTTTGATCAGTTTTTTAATATTGAAAACGTTCATAAAAAAATGAAAAAGTTATTTTATATTGTTTTATTCCTTGTGATACTTAATTTTTAGAGTTAATAATGTTTCCTTTGGTTGAAGCTTGTTAAAACAAAGTTTTATACACTAGAAATCATGTAAAGCTTATAGCCAAGAACAAACCATGCACTATCAATCCTTAATTTCAAAAGAGAAAAGTTGAGAAATGTTAATATAGAGCTGTAGAATTAAATTTTAGGTCTTGAAGTGAAATTTTTTCCAAGTTATAAATTTATTTATAAACATTATGCTTGTTGTCCTGAACAAATCTAGAGCTAAAAATTTGAGAAAATTTTCATTTTAGGAAAAATTAAGGTTGTTTGATTGGTATTAAGAATTGATGAGTGTGTAAGGAGATATTATAGACTTAAAAATGCAATTGGAAGTCATTGAAAGTGATTATAACACTCAAAAATGAATATTTTTAGTCCTAGGCCTGTCATGCATTGTCCTTAGGGCTTAACAACAAATGAAAGACACTTTTCTCTCTAACCACATGATGTAAAATTATAAAAACTTGTAATATGATGTATTTTGGCATGTTAAATAGGATGAAAGTATTTTAAGGTCCATTGTATATGGTTCAAATGTGTGGGGGTAGTGTTGTAGGCTTAAACAGGGTTAATTTATTCTAATTATAAACTAAGATTGTGTGATTTTATTTTTATAGAGATAGAATATGGTTATGAAAATTTATTACTAACCTTTGAAATTTCATGCATGATCAAATTTAATTCATAGAATGTGTTTCAAGTAAAATTATAGAGAAATTTGACATAGTTGAAGAGTAGCTATTGAAGAAGTTGAGTTAATTAAACATTGTAGGATAACTATGAGGGATAGAGATGAGCCATCAACTCCCACACTTGCATGAATAAGTCCTATAATAAACTTCCAAAAGAGTCTCTTTAACTCAATGTGAGTGAGATGTGACAATGATTTTTATCTTTCAACCAAATCTCTCTTAAAGGGTTAAAATTTGGTTAATGGGGGCATATATTATGACTCGTTAGCCCAATTAATGAACTATCTATGTAGACACATCTAGATATATGTTTTAAGGGTAGAAGAGTTATTGTTCAATCTCCAGTAGACCCCAAGAGTGAAATTTTCATTTGATCAGAAAAATCCCTAAAGAGAATCTAAGTGTTCTTTAGTGTGAAAATTGATCCAACTTATGTCTTTCATTGTAATAAAACCATGATGAATAGACAAGATCCATCAACTCCCAAACTTTTATGGACAAGTCCTATAATAAATCCTAGGAGGATTCTCTCTAACTCGACATGAATGAGATGTGGCAATGTATTTTATCTCAAAGATAAATCTCTATTAAAGGGTTAAAATTTGGTCAGTAGGGGGTTTATATTCTAACTTGTCAATCCAATTGATGAAATATCTATGTGGGCTTGTTTAGATGTGCATTTTAAGGCTATAATGACCATTTTTTGGTCTCTATTAATCCTTAGGAGTGAAATTTATAGTTGATCAAAAACATCCCTAAAGAGAATATGATTATCCCTAAGTGTGAAAATTGAGAAAACTTAGGTTGTGCATAGAAGGAGAAATGTCAGGGATAGATATGAGCCATTATCTCCCACAATTTCATGAATGAGTCCTATGAGAAACCCCAAGAGGATTCTCTCTAACTCTATGTGAGTGAAACAAGACAATGAGTTTTATTTCGAAGTCAAATCTCTTTTAAAGGGATAAAAGTTGGTCAGTGGGGGAAAATATTATAAATCATTATTCCAATTGATGAACCATATTCATTGTCACATCCAAATGGGTGTTTTAATATTAGAATAATCATTATTCAGTCTCTATCAATCCTTGATAATGAAGGTTGTAATTTATTGGATGCATCCCTCAAGAAAATATGTGTTCTTGAGTGTAAAAACTAAGTGGACTTACATCACACATTGTAGGAAAACTATGAGGGATAGAGATGAGACATTAGATCCCAAACTTGCATAGATGAATACTCTAAGAAATATCAAGAGGATTATTTATAACTTGATATGAGTGAGATGTGGTAATTATTTTTCTCTTGTAGCCAAATCACTCTTAAAATGCCAAAAGTTGGCCAGTGGGGGCATATATTATAACTCATTAACCCAATAGGAAAACCATATTCACTGGCATGTCTAGATGGTCATTTTAAGGCTATAAGGGCTGTTGTCCAAACTCCATTAGGCCCTGGGAGTGAAGGTTGGAGTTGATCAGGCACATCCCTTAACATAATTTGACTCCCTAAGTGTACAAACTAAGAAAACTTTGGTTGCATGTTGTAGTAGAACCATGAGGACTAACTATGAGCTATCAATTCCCACACTTGCATAGATGAGTTATTTAATAAATTCCAATAAGATTCTCTTTAACTCGATGTGAGTGAGATATGGCAATGAGTTTTATTTCATATCTAAATCTCTCTTAAAAGACCAAAAGTTGGTTAGTGGGGGGAATATATTATGACTCTTTATCCCAATAAATGAAGAATATTAATTGACACAATTTAATGGGTATTTTAAGGCTATAATGATCATTATTTAGTCTTTATCAGACCTTGAGAGTGAAGGTTACAATTGATTAGACGTATCCCTTAAGAGAATCTAAGAATCCTTGAGTGTGAAAATTGAGTGAGTTTCAATCACATGTTGTAGGATAATTGTGAGGGATTTAGATGAGACATCATCTCCCACACTTTCATGTATGATTCTTCTAATAAACCCTTTGAGGATTATCTCTAACTTGACATGAGCAAGACATGACAATAAGTTTTCTCTCATAGCCAAATCTCTCTTAAAGGGCCAAAAGTTGGTTAGAAAGGGGTGTATATTCTAAATTGTTATCCTAATAGATAAAAAATATTCACTAATGCATTTATATGGGTAATTAATGTTATACTATCTATTGCTCAATCGGTCAAGTCCTGAGAGCGAAGGTTGTAGTTTATCAAATGCATCCCTTAAGAGAATCTCAATGTCCATGAGTATGCAAATTGATTGAAATTATATCACAAATTTCAAGAAAATTGTGAGGTAAAGAGATGATCTATCATATCCCACACTTACATAGATTAGTCCTCTAAGAAATTCTAGGAGTATTCTCTCTAACTCAATGTGAGTGAGATGTGGCAATGAGTTTTATATCACAACCAAATCTCTCTCAAAAGGCCAAAAGTTGGATAGTGGGGGCATATATCCTGACTTGTTCACCCAAAAAATGAACCATCTTCACTATCATGTCTAGATAGATATTTTAAGGCTAAAACAACCACATTTTGGTCTCTATTGGGCTTGGGGAGTAAAGGGTGTAGTTGATTAGATGCATCCCTTAAGAAAATTTGAGCATCCATGAGTGTGAAAAATAAGTAAAATTTAGTCATGCAGTGCAAGAGAACCATGATGGATAGAGATAAGATATCATCTTCCACACTTACATGGATGAGTCTTCTAAGAAATAACAGGAGGATTATGTCTAGCTTGATGCAAGCAAGATGTGGTAATGATTTTTACCTCATAGTCAAATATCTCTTAAAATGCTAAAAGTTGGTTAGTGGGGCTGTGTATTATGACTTGTTATCCCAATCAATGAACCATCTTCACCAACACATGGATGAGCATTTTATGTCTATAAAAACCATTGTCTAGTTTTTCTCAGGCCTTAAGAGTGAAGGTTATAGTTGATCATATTCATCCCTTAAGAGAATCTTAGTGTCTTTGAGAGTGAAATTTGAGCCAACTTTCATCACACATTACAAGAGAACCATGAGTAATCAAAATGATTTTTTATCTCCCACACTTGCATGGATGATTCCTATAAGGAACCCCAAGAGGATTCTCTCTAACTCAATGTCAGAGAGATGCGATAACGAGTTTTCTCTCACAATAAAATCTCTCTTAAAAGGCCAAAAGTTGGTTAGTGGGGGCATATATTCTGAATCATTAGCCCAATCGACAAAACATCTTTGCCATCACATCTGAATAGGAATTTTAAGGCTATAATGTTTATTTTATAATATGTATTAGTCCTAAAGAGTGAAGGTTATAATTGATCGGATGCATCCCTTAAGAGGATCTCAATATCCCTAAGTGTACAAAATAAGCCAACTTTCATCACACATTATAGGATAAATATGAGGGATAAAGATAAGATTTAAACTCCCACACTTATATAGATGAGTCCTCTAAGGAAGCCCAGAATTATTCTCTCTTACTCAATGCAAGATAGTTGTAGAAAAGAGTTTTTCTTGTAAGCAAATCTCTTTTAAAGGGCCAAAATTTGGTCAGTGGGATTGTATATTCTAAATCATTAGCCCAATCGACAAACCATATTTGTTGACATGTTTAGATGGGTGTTTTATGTATATAATAATTGTTTTATGATATTCATTAGGCCCAAGGATAGAAATTTTCAGTTGATCAGATGCATCCCTTAAAGAATCTCAACATCTCTGAGTGTGTAAACTAAGTGAACTTCCATCGCATGTTGTATAATAACCATGATGGATAGAGATGATCAATCAACTCCCACACTTACATGGATGAGTCCTCTACAAAACCATAGGATTATTCTCTCTAACTCAACATGAGAAAGATATGGTAATGAGTTTTCTCTTGTAACTAAATCTCTCTTAAATAGCCAAAAGTTAGTTAGTAGGGGGCATATATTATGAATTGTTAACCCAGTCGATGAACCATATTTGCCTCCACATATAGATGATCATATTAATGATATAAAAATCATTTTTTGGTCTCTATCCAACCCTAGGAGCAAAGGTTATAATTGATTAGACGCATCCCTTAAAAGAATCTCAATGTCTCTAAGTATGCAAACTAAGCCAACTTCCATTGCATGTTGAATCATAACCTTGAGGGATAGAGATGAGTTTTAATCTCCCACACTTTTAAGGACAAGTCCTATAAGAATACCTAAGAGGATTTTCTCTAAATCGATGCAAGTGAGATATGCCAATGAGTTTTTTCTTGTATCTAAATCTATCTTAAAAGGATAAAAGTTTATCAATGGGGGTGTATATTCTAACTCATTATCATAATCAATGAAATGCCTTCATAGACACATCTATATGGGTATTTTAGGGCTATAATAGTAATTTTATAGTCTCTGTTAGGCCTAAGGAATGAAGGTTACAGTTGATTGAATGCATCCCTTAAGATAATTTGAGCATCCCTGAGTGTGCAAACTAAGCAAATTTTGGTCACATATTGTAGGAGAACCATGAGGGATAGAGATGATTTTTCATATTCCACACTTGTATGGATTATTTCTCTAAGAAATACTAGGATGATTATTTATAACTTGATGTGAGCAATATGTGGCAATGAATTTTCTCTTGCAATCAAAAATCAATTTATGGGATAAAAGATGGTTAGTAGGGGGCATTTATTCTAAATTTTTATCCCAATTGATGAACCATATTTTTTGGAAAATTTGGATGGGTATTTTAAGGATAGAATAGTCATTATTTGGTCTCTATTAACCCCTAGGTGAAAAGGTTATAATTGATCAAACACATCCCTTAAGAGAATATCAGTGTCCCTAAGTGTGAAAATTAAGCCAACTTCATCACACATTTCAAGAAAATCATTAGGTATAGGTATTATCCATCAGCTCCCACACTTTCATGGATGGGTCCTCTAAGTAATCCCAAGAGTATTCTCTCTAAATCAACATGAGAAAGATATGATAATGATTTTTTTCTTGTATCTAAAAGAGCCAAAAGTTGGTTAGTGGGGGTGTATATTCTGACTCATTATCCTAATCAATGAACCATATTATATAGCACTTTTGGTTGGTTATTTAAGGATATAATGGCCATTGTTTAGTCTCCATTAGGCCTTGGGAGAGAAGGTTTTAGTTTATCAAATTCATCCATTATGAGAATATTAGCATCCCTAAGTGTGCAAACTAATTCAACTTATATTGTGTTTTACAAGGGAACCATGAGAAATAGAGATGATCCATCAACTCCCACACTTATGTGGATGAGTCTTCTAACAAATCTTGAGAGGATTCTCTCTAACTCAATATGAGTGGGATGTAAGAATGATTTTTTTCTCGTGGCCAAATCTCTCTTAATAGGATAAAAAATGGTCAGTGGGGAGTGTATATTATGACTTGTTAGTCTAATTAAAGAATTATATTTTTTGGCACATATTCTAGATGTTTTAAGGATAGAAAACCCATTATTTTATCTCTAATAGGACCTCGGAGTGAAGATTAAATTTGATCAAATACATCCCTTAAGAAAATCTCAGCATCCCTAAGTGTGAAAATTGAGAAAAATTATATCACATGTAAAAGAAACTGTGAGGGATAGATATGGGTCGTGAACTCCCACACTTACATGGGCAAGTCCTCTAGGGAACTTCAAGAGGATTATCTCTAACTTGATGTGAGGGAGATGTAAAAAAGAGTTTTCCCTCATAACCAAATCTTTCTTAAAGGTCCAAAAGCTGGTTAGTGGGGTGTATATTCTATCTCTTAGCCCAATCGATGAACTATATTTACTATCATGTCTATATGGGTGTTTTAAGGCTAGAACAACCATTATCTAGTCTCTATCAGGCCTAGGGAGAGAAGGTTGCATTTGATAGGATGTATCCCTTAAAATAATCTTAGCACTCCTAAGTGTACAAATTGAGAAAACTTATGTCATGCATTGTAGGATAATTATGAGGGATATAAATGAGACATTAACTCCCATTATTTCATAAAGGAGTCCTCTAAGAAACCCTATAAGGATTCTTAATAATTCAACATAAGTAAGACATGTAAATGAGTTTTATCTCAGAGATAAATCTCTCTTAAAGGGCCAAAATTTGGTCAATAGGGGTGTACATGCTAAATTATTAGCCTAATTTATGAACCATATTCATCATCATGTTTAGATTAGAGTTTTAAGGTTAGGAAAAACATTGTCTAATATTTGTCAAGCCCCAAGAGTGAAGGTTGTAATTGATCAAATGCATCCCTTAAGAGAATCTCAACATTGTTGAGTGTGAAAATTGAGCCAACATCCATCATGCATCACAAGAGAATCATGAGGGATAAAGATGAGTTATCATCTCCCACACTTGCATTAATTAGTCCTATAATAAAATGCATGACTATTCTCTCTAACTTAATGTGAGCAAGATGTGGCAATGAGTTTTTTCTTGTAGCCAAATCTCTCTGAATGTACCAAAAGTTGGTCAATGGGGGGTGTATATTCTAAATCCTTAGCCCTATTGATAAACTATATTTTCTAACACATTGTTGATGGTTAAAATTGCGCTTGTTTCTAACAAAAATGGGAAGTTTCAAGATGTGAGACTTGCGACTTGAAACAACCTCCAGATTTTTAAGAAGCTGGTCTCTTCTTTATATTGAGTGTATAGTGGTAAAAGGGATAGGAATTTTAACAGAAACATAAATGAGAAGAAAGAAAATCTAACTATGGTGATGCACCTGAATGTAATTCAACCCTTAATCTGAGCACAGTGGAACTATTTGTAAAATTTAATTACATTTAAGAGCAATAAAGGCATGATCAATGTAAAAGATGAAAATAATAGAAATAGAGGCTCACAGCTTAGATTGTTTTTGCAGTGATACAGAAAATATCAACAAAGGCACAAGATTCAATCTTCTTATTTGAATTCTCTAGTCACATAAGAGGCATAGAAACATGCATAGTTACATAAAATTTCTAACTCAATAAAATAGAACAAAGGAAAATGACATTCCTAATCACAGCTCTAAAAAGTCTAAAACTCTTGACAACACAACTTAGATTACTTTTGCAATGACACAGAAAATATCAACAAAGGCACATGATTCAATCTTCTTATTAATTCTGTAGTCACATAAGAGGCACAAAAACATGCACAATTACATAAACTTTCCAACTTAAGAAAATAGAACAAAGGCAAATGATATTCCTAATCACAGCTCTAGAAAGTCTAAACTCTTGACAATAATTCTCTCCAAAAATTCTCCCTCAGTATTTTATGATCATTCTCCTCTGGTGATCTCTGCACCTCTATTTATAGCCTTGGATTCACTCTGGATTGTTTGTATGTTCCCAATCTAATGGCCCAACTAAAATCTAACCAAACTGGAAGTGTCTAATAGAAGATATTTCTTAGATTCTGAAACGCTCTATCTTCCAGTAGTTCATTGGCTGAAACATATCGCAAGACACTCCCTTCTTTTAAAAGGAAGAGGACACTTAGCCAATTCCTTGAAAATATTTTATTACTTAGGAGACACCAGAAAATGACACTTGGCATGTTCTGTAGTACTTACCGAAGTCACACGGCACTTTTCACGTAACTTATACTCTTTGTGTCTTTGCTCAGGAGTGTTCTGCCTTTGACACCTATCGCAATCTGCTTCTTCAAAACATTAACAATTTAACAAACAATAAGACCCATAGTGTTTCTCACCTGAGAAACTTTTAAAAAGGGGCATAGGGATAGGTGGCAATGTCTGCTTGCTTCAACAAAGGATACATGGCAATCTATGCTTTACTTAGCCAGGGATATGTGGTGATCTCCACTGCATTTAGCTATCTTTTGAGAAACCTACGGAAGGTGACACATGCTGGTCTCCACTTTACTCTATTTATATTATAGAAACAATCAGGCCTCATTTCATATTTACATAGACAATGACACTTGGCAACTTCCACCTATTTCAAAAACAAAACTGAGACCCACCATAGTCTTTGCTATATCTGTTAAACAAAATGAAGATAATTTAGATCTCGAAACGTGGTGGCTTCCACTCTCTTCAACTGGGATACATGTCATCTTTCATCACTTTTAGAAAATCAAATTGAAACCTTCCACTATTTCCACTTGGTGTTTTCTGCCTGATCTTGATACTTAGCTTGTTGAAACCTTCTATTGAAAAGAGATTTAAAATGCGGATGCTGATATGAAACATAAATGCTGACACTTGTTACATTCCACTGAGTTGCTATGAGATACATGGAACATTCTATAGACTTATTGAAATTATGAAAAGTGCCTAAAAAAATGACACTTGGCAGCTTCCACTTGACTTCAACACTTAGACAAAATGAATCAAAAGGAAATTAGAGCCTGTGCTCCGTTTCAAAACTTTGCCATCTCGAACCAAAGTATGCAGGAACAAAATTTTTCAGTGCGCAACTAAAAAATTAGAATAAAACATAAAGTAATTTTTTACTCTATAGTTATTGGTGACCTCAAGGACTTTTGAGCCTGTTCAAAAAGAACCTACAACTCCCGCATGATCAAAAATTGCTAAAAAGATAGCTTAACTAAAATGTTTCAAATAGATTCCATTCACAAGAATCTCTTCAGGTTTGCCTTCCATTGTTTCTATCTCAAGAATTTTTTTGTTTACATACATGAATTCTATAAGGGCCAATCCATAATGCTTCAAACTTAGTGTGTTGACCCGGCTTGGTGGCTCTTGCATCTCATTTCAAAACAATTAAGCCTGTTTCAAATTGAGGATTGGAAGTTCTTTTATCAAAAGAGTCTCTAATTATTTTTTGATGCTTTATCAATGAATCATGTACTGCGTCCCTCTTTTCTTGAACTTTTATAAGTTCCATGAGTCTGACCTGCATGGGGCCATTTTCTTCAATTTCAATCTGTTTGATTAGCTAGAGAGTAGGAATCTCCAAGCTTAGGGGAATTACAGTAGATTTCCCATATACTAATTCATATGGGGACATTTTTATCACCTGCTTAGGTGTGAATCTATCAGCCCATAGTGATAAATTAAGCACTTTATGCCACTCTTTGTGATGATTAGCCCCTATTCTTTCGATGAGTCTAATCAAGTTCTTATTAGTTGATTCTACCAAACCATTACCCTGAAGGTAATAATTAGAGGAAGTTTTTAGATATATTCCATGCCTTAATGCAAAATCAGATACTTTAGACCCTAAAAAATGCTTTAGCATTATCTTAAATTATGGTGTGAGAAGCCCAAAAATAAGTAGTGATACTCTGAAGAAAATATAGAATCACATTTTCTATTGCTTCTTTGAGTGGTACTGCCTGGGTCCATCTCATGAAATAATCTGTGGATATTAAGATCCATTTGTGACCCATGCTAGACACTAGATTTATCATTCCAATGAAGTCAAGACACCATTGAGCAAAAGGTTCATCCACAATTATAGGACTAAGAGGCATTTCTGCATTCCTTCTCATCTCCACATCATATTGACAAGATTGACATTTTTTAACTAGCTGATAACAATCTGTAAATAAAGTAGGCCAGAAATAACCTACCTCACTTATCTTTATAGCTATGGTCTTTGCATAAAAATGTCCACTTGATACTCCATGATGCATTTCATGTAATATTTTCTTGGCCTCATCCTTTTCTACACATCTTAACAATTTGCCATCGGAATTTCTTCTGAAAAGAGCCTGTTTAATTAAAACAAAATGAACTCCTTGCATCCTATAGTATCTTCTCTTATTTTGAGGGAGATCTCTTGGGTAAATCCCATTTTTCATAAAATGAATCCTGCTTGTGACCCAGGATTCCTGATCAACTTCTTGTATTCTCAATACAATTTCTTCTTTTGTCCCTGAATTTGTCTCTTTAGGTATCATCTTTTCAAGCTCTTGAGTCATATATTGGCACAAACCCATACCTCTGAATAATTTAGTGGGTTTGACTTCTACATCATATTCAAGAATCTTAGTTATCCACTTTGCTCTTTTTTTAGTAATTTCACCCTCCATGATATATTCTGACATTTGGATGAGCTAAAAGTATCAGAATTTTACTTCATGATACTATATGCCTAAACTTTTTGAGGGATTTTACCATAGCTTTTTTTCCACAAAGTTATATCTGGTTTCATATTCCCTAAGAGTCCTTAATAAAAATGCTATTGGATGCTCTCCCTCCTGTCTATTATCTTTTTGTGTTAAGACGGTAGCAATACTGAGCTCTCCTCCATATACATACATTACAAAAGGCTTAGAAAAGTCTGGGTTTCTAAGTACTAGAGCTGTTGAGATAGCTTTCTTGACTTCTTCAAAGGCTTGCCTTCCTTCCATAGTCCACTTGAAAATTAGGTCTTTTTTCAGCAAGAGTGTTACTGATCTTACTAAGCCTTCAAAGTCAGATATGAACTGACTGATGAAATTAATCTTTCCCAAGAAAGATTGAATTGCTTTCTTATTTACTGGAAGAGATAAGTTTATTATAGCTACCACTCTTTTTGGGTCTATGGAAACTCCTTATTTAGATACCATATGTCCCAACAATTTGCCTTGAGGGACAACAAAGATACATTTCTTAGGATTCAAGGATATTCCAAATTCTTGACATTTTTTAAACACAGCTTCTAATTGATCAAAATGACCAGCAACATTATTTGAAAAAATAGTAAGATCATCAAGATAAATTAGGATGATTTTATTTATCAGTTGCCCATGTGCAACATCCATAGCTCTCTGAAAAGTGGCTCTAGAATTTGATAGGCCAAATGGCATTTTAGCATATGCAAATGTTCCCCATTTGGTAGTAAAAATAGTCTTGTATTGGTCTTCTTTAGCTAACCAAATCTAATTGTATCCAGAGAAACCATCTAGCAAAGAGAATCTCTCTGATCCAGCCATAGTTTGTAGAATTTGTTCCATGGAGGGCAAGGGATAGTGATCCTTCAAAGATGCTTTGTTTAGATCTCTAAAATCTACTGGTACTAGATTTGATACCTAGGTTGAGTGTTTGATTGGAAAAATTATTTTAGAATATAAAAGTTTCTACAACTCATCCACCATTAGAGGCTCAATCCTTGAATTCACTAGCCTCTATTTCTGTCTGACGAGATTAGATCCTTTAGTCAGTTCTATTGTGTGTTGAATGATGTCTCTATTATATCCATGAAGGTCCTCATAGATCCAAGATATGACTCTATCATATTTTTTGCATAATTCAATTAGACTTTCCTTTTCTACTTGAGTTACAGAATTTCCAATTTTTATTTTTTTTCCTTCACTCACCTCAATTTCAGAATAATCTGTTTGTTTGCTTGGAACCTTTTCTTCTCCAGGCTTACATCTTCTAGATTGAAAAGGTTCTCTAAAGTGATTAAACCTTTGGGAAGCTTATTATTCTTTAATTGTATAATTTGATCCCCATATGCCTCTTCAATCTTTGGTTGCAATTGATTGGCAAATTCCCCTAATTGTTGCAAGAATGAGAGTACTTGAAAATCATTCTCAAATACTTGCCAATTTTCATCATTATCTAGAATAGTTGGCCTTACTATAACCTTTACTGACTCATTGTTAACTAATAGGACAGTTGATGGATCAAACTGTGAACCAATATGTGCCATCTTATCAGCTTCAAAATTTTGACTCCTGGGAACTACTTCAATATTGAAAGCTTCAAAATCTTCTATTAAGTCCCAAATTTTGTGCTTATAGGATTTCATCCTTACATTCTTTGCTATTTCCTTTTCTCTAATTTACTTTACTACTAGTTTTGAATCTCCTTTTACTATTAGATTATTTATCCCCTTTTTCTTGGCTAACAGGAGCCCATATACTAAAGATTCATACTCAGCATTATTATTAGTACAAGCAAATTGAAAACAGATAGCTCTTAAAATTTTCTCACCATTTGGAGCAGTAAGACAAATTCCTACTCCAACACCATTTTTACTTCTAGCCCCATCAAAATTTAATGTCCATATTTTTGAATATTTTTTAGATTTTTGATTAGCTGGCATTTCTTCCATTAAAACATTTGGGATTTCATGGTCTTCATCAAAAATAACATAAGTGCCTAGACCAGTAGAGTCATAATTTCCATATGGGTCACTTTGCATTGTAGCTAACAACTGGTTATTTTTTCCTTGATCATGCTTAGTCCAGTCGCCTAACTTTTCAACAAAACCCCTTTCTTCCTTATTTATAATAGCCTGATCTGCCTCTAATTTTGATGTTAGCTCATTTGTCACGTGATCTTTTGATAGTGGTTCAGATAGAATTTTCATCTTTGAACCATATTTAGTTTTTAGAATTAAGTGAGACCAATCAAGAGACATATCTCCTCCTATCTTGGCTGTAAAGTCTCTTAATAAACATAGGCCAAATACAAGAGGGATATCTATAACTACTACATCTTGATTTAAAATTATATTTGAACAAGTATATAATTGCAATGGTAGTTGTTTAATTCTCCCTATTATTTGCACTGATTTGCCATTTAACTGCATAACTCCTTTAGTAAGTGGCTCATATTTTATCTTTACAGCATCTGTTATTTGCTTTGGCATTACTATAGTACTGGCCTCTGAATCTATTATTTCATTATGTAGCAGTTTTTTGCCAACTATCAAAGTTAAATAAAAGGGATCCGGTTTGGATTTGCTTACCTCTAGTGCATTGTTCACTAAGGCTATTGTCTGCAGATGCACTGTGTCTTTGAGCTTTCTTTTATCAGCAGGTCCTTTGATACCAGTACATTTGGGCATTGCTTTGCCTTGAAGAGCTTCTTGTAACAGTGTCCTCTATTCAATAATAGCTACTATGTCCCAAATTGATACTTGTGCTAGAGTCATCTTCAGTTGATCAACCACATTCATTGATCCCAAAGTTTGAATTCTTGGAAGATTAGGATACCTTGTCTTTTCTTAATCTTGTCTAAGAACTTCTTGATTCTACACTGGCTGAAGCATTTCTTGTCTAACAACTATGTCTTAATGACATTGAAATGAAGGATTTTCCATAGCTTTATTGTTTATAACTTCAAGTTGTTCCATCATTCTTCTCTTTGATCTAATATAGTAGTCTATTTGCACCACTATTTCCTTGAAAGTAGAAACTTCATTCAAGAATACCGATTCTTCCTCTCCAACCCATGAGAACAAAGCATATTTTATAGCTATTTCTTCTTCTTGTTGCAAAGACATCCCTTGCATCTGAGCTATTAGGACTGAATTTTTCATACCAGAAGATTGGTAGGCTTGATTATCACTAGTACTTGCATATTGTCCATCCATCCTTCTTTGCTCTGCTACCCTTTGTTGTAGATTACCCATGGGACAATCTCTATGCATATGAGCATTATTGCAAGGAAAACAACAAGCATTGGTAACATTTGCATAATTATTTTGGCCTGGAACAATCTCCTTATTTGAATTGGGAGGAATAGTTTGTGAGGGTGTAGGGACTGAAACTAATTGATTTGTTGGCTAAGGATTATTTTGTCTTGGAGGACCCTGGTATTGGTTTGGCTGTGATGAAAATCTATTTCCTTGATAGCCCTGGTATTGGGGTTTGGTGTAAGTATCCTGTTGTCTTTTCATATTAATCAGGTCATTGGAAAATGTCTTTAAGATTTCTTGATATCATCCAGCTCAGATGACTGAGTAGGGACAATTTATTTAGTAGGTGGTTGAGGATATGTGTACATGGACACAGGTGGGGCTATGAATTTACGGACTTCTTGAGGTAATGGCAAAGAAATCTCTAGGAACATGGGCATGGGAGGCCTTAGAGACAACTTTCCAGCATCTATCAAATTATTTTCAGCTCTGACTGCATAGTCATAAGCCTCCTGTAGAGTCTATCCTCCAAGTGACTGAATCATAACAGATATGTCTGAATTTAAATTCTTAAGATAAAACACTATAGCCATACCTAGTAATGGTCTAGCCATAGTAGGGATCCTTTCTCAAGTATTTTGAAATCTAGAATTGAAGTCCATCATCACTTCTTATGGTGCCCTTTAGATGGTAATCAATTGTTGTAACAAAGAAGACTTATCACCCTTATCTTCAAATCTTTCAAAGAAAATATCTTCGAGCTGATCCCATGTAGATATGGTATTTGGGGTCAAAGATCGATACCATTCTAGAGCCTTCCATTTAAAAGAGGCTGCTAATAATCTTATGGCCACATTTTTCTATGTGACAACATGTATAGCACAAACATCTAATACATCCTACAGATGTTCTTTAGGTGTTTTAAAATCTTGCCCATTGAATTTAGGTAGAGATTTCAAGGCATTCACTGGGATAGGGTCCCAAGTGGCTAGTGGTATTGGGAGAATCAATGGACTACCAGTGTTCCAACTTGCATAATTTCTTGAGGCTATAGGGGCTCCCATATTTGCTCTTGGTATTTGTATAAACTGGTTGACTCTTCTTCTTGGACTAATTACCAAAGGTGGCAAAAGAATACTTGGATTTACAGTAGATTGTGATCTGGTCACTAGTCCACAGCTCTGACTCCTCGTAGCTCTCTAGTTCATATGATCTTGAAAGAAACTTCAAGATTGGTCCCACTGGGTGTGCCAAAAACTGTTGATGGTTAAAATTGTGCTTGTTTCTAACACCAACAATGGGAAGTTTCAAGATGTGGGACTTGCAACTTGAAACAACCTCTATATTTTTAAGAAGCTGGTCTCTTCTTTATATTGAGTGTATACTGGGAAAAAGGATAGGAATTTTAACAGAAACACAAATGTGAAGAAAGAAAATCCAACTATGGCAATGCACCTAAATGTAATTCAACCCTCTTCTTGAGCATAGTAGAACTATTTGTAAAATTCAATTACATTTAAGAGTAACAAAGGCATGACCAATGTAAAAGATGAAAATAATAGAAATAGAGGCTCACAGTTTAGACTGCTTTTGCAGTGATACAGAAAATATCAACAAAGGCACATGATTCAATCTTCTTATTTGAATTCTCCAGTCACATAAGAGGCACAGAAACACACACAGTTACATAAACTTTCCAACTCAAGAAAATAGAACAAAGGAAAATGACATTCCTAATCACAGCTCTAGAAAGTCTAAAACTCTTGACAACATAGCTTAGACTACTTTTGCAATGACACAGAAAATATCAACAAAGGCACAAGATTCAATCTTCTTATTAATTCTCCAGTCACATAAGAGGCACAAAAACATGCACGGTTACATAAACTTTCCAACTTAAGAAAATGGAACAAAGGCAAATGATATTCCTAATCACAGCTCTAGAAAGTCTAAACTCTTGACAATAATTCTCTCTAAAAATTCTCCCTCAGTATTTTATGATCATTCTCCTCTGGTGATCTCTACACCTCTATTTATAGCCTTGGATTCACTCCAGATTGTCTGTATGTTCCCAATCTAACGGCCCAACTGCAATCTAACTGAACTGGAAGTGTCTAACAGAAGATATTTCTTAGATTCTGAAACACTCTGTCTTCTGGTAGTTCATTGGCTAAAACATATCGCAAGACACTCCCTCCTTTTAAATGGAAGAGGACATTTAGCCAATTCCTTGAAAACCTTTTATTACTTAGGAGACACCAAAAAATGACACTTGGCATGTTTCGCAGCACTTATCGAAGACACGCAACACTTTCTACGTAACTTATACTCTTTTTGTGTCTTTGCTCAGGAGTGTTCCACCTTTGACACCTGGCACAATCCGCTTCTTTGAAACTTTAACAATTTAACAAACAATAAGACCCATAGCATTTCTCACCCAAGCAACTTATAAAAAGGGGCATAGGGATAGGTGGCAATGTCCACTTGCTTCAACAAAGGATACGTGGTAATCTTTGCTTTAATTAACTAGAGATATGTGGTGATCTCCATTGCATTTAGCTATCTTTTGAGAAACTTGAGGAAGGTGACACGTGCTAGTCTTCACTTTACTCTATTTATATTATAGAAATAATCGGGCCTCATTTCATATTTACACAGATAGCGACACTTGGCAGCTTCCACCTACTTCAAAAACAAAACTAAGACCCACCATAGTCTTTACTATATTTGTGAAACAAAATGAAGATAATTAAAATCTTGACATGTGGTGGCTTTCGCTCTCTTCAACTGGGATACGTGGCATCTTCCATCACTTTTAGAAAATCAAATTGAAACATTCCATGATTGCCACTTGGCACTTTCTACCTGATCCTGATACTTAGCTTGTTGAAATCTTTCACTGAAAAGAGATTTGAAATGCGGATGCCGATATGAAATGCAGATGCCAACACTTGTCATGTTCCACTGAGTTGCTATGAGATATGTGGCACATTCTACAACCTTATTGAAAATATGAAAAGTGCTTCAGAAAATGACACTTGGTAGCTTCTGCTTGACTTCAACACTTAGACAAAATGAATCAAAAGGAAATTAGAGCCCATGCTCTATTTCAAAACTTCACCATCTCAGACCAAAGTATGTGGGAACAAAATTTTGTAGCATGCAACTGAGAAATCAGAATGAAACGTAGAGTAATTTTTTACTCTACACACATCCAGATGGGAATTTTAAGGCTAGAATGGCCATATTTTGGTCTTCATTGGGCACTGAGAGTGAATTTTGTAGTTGATCAAACATATCCCTTAAGATAATATTAGCATCCCTAAGTGTGCAAATTGAGTGAACTTATGTCATATATTACAAGAGAAACATGGGGGATAGAGATGATATATCAGTTCACACACTTGAATGGGAGATTTATATAAGAAAAATTGAGAGTATTCTCTCTAACTCAATATGAGTGAGACATAATAATGAGTTTTCTCTCACAGCCAAATCTCTCTAAAAGGGCCAAAATATGGTTGGTGGGGGGCATATATTATGATGCATTAGCCCAATCAAGAAATCATCTTCACCAAAAAATATAGATGGTAATTTTTAAGGCTATAACATCCATTCTCTATTCTTTTTTAGGACCCAAGATTGAAGGTTATAGTTGATCAGATGCATCCCTTAAGCTAATCTCAAGGTCCCTAAGTGTGAAAGTTGAGCCAAATTATATTACACATTGTAGAAGAATTGTAGGGGCTAGAGATAATCTATCATCTCTCAAACTTCTAAGGATAGTTCATCTAATAAACCCTATGAGGATCCTCTCTAACATGATGTGAGCAAGATACGGTAATGAGGTTTCTCTCACAGCCAAATCTCTCTTGATGGGCTAAAAAATGGTCAGCGGGAGCTATATTCTGACTTGTTAACCCAATCGATGAACCGTCTTCATTGACACATATAAATGGGTATGTTAATGTTATAATGGATATTTTATAATATTTCTTTGGCCCCAAGATCAAAGGTTGAATTTGATCAGATACATCCCTTAAGATAATCTCAATGTCCATAAGTGTTCAAATTGAGCCAGCTTCCATTGTGTGTTTCAAGAGAACCCTAAGGGTTAGAGACAATTTGATATCTCTCACACTTGCTCAAACAAATCCCATAAAAAACCCAAAGAATATTATCTCTAAATTGATGCAAGTGAAATGTGGTAATGAGTTTTTTATCATAGCTAAATCTCTCTTAATGGGTCAAAAATTGGTCAATAGGGGCACATATTCTAAATAATTAGTCCAATCAATGAAACATACTCATTGACACATATAGATGGGAATTTTAAAGATATAAAAATTATTATTTAGTCTTTATCAAGCCTAGGGAGTGAATGTTGTAGTTGATAAGATGCATCTCTTAAGACAATCTCAACATCCTTAAGTGTGCAAACTAAGCAAAATTCTATTGCACATTGAAAGATAACTATGAGAGATAGAGATGAGCCATCATCTCCCAAAGTTTCATGGATGAGTGTACTAATTAAATTTGGGAGGATATCTCTAAATCAATGTGAGAGAGATGCAGTAATGGGTTTTCTCTCATAGCTACATCTCTCTTAATGGGCCAAAATTTGGTCAATGGGGGGAGTATATTCTAACTCGTTAGCTCAATTGATGAATTATCTTTGTTGACACATCTAAATGTGAATTTTAAGGCTATAATTGTCATTATATAGTCTTTTTTGGGCCTTAAGAGAAAAATTTGTAGTTGATCAAATGCAACCTTTAAGATAATCTCAGCATCCCTAAGTGTGCAAACTAAGCCAAATTATGTCACATGTTATAAGAAAATTGTGAGGACTAGAGATGAGACATCATCTCCCATACCTACATGGATGAGTCTTATAAGTAACCCTATAAGGATTATATCAAAATAAATGTGAGTGAGATGTAGTAATGAGTTTCCTCTCACAACCAAATCTCTCTTAAAAGGCCAAAAGTTGGTCAGTGGGGGCATATATTTTGACTCGTTATCCCAACTAATGAATCGTCTTTACTAACACATATATATGGGAATTTTAAGGTTAGAAAAATAATTTTTTAGTCTCCTTAAATCCTTGGGATTGAATTTTGTATTTGATTAGATGCATCCCTTAAGAGAATCTTAGCATCTTTGAGTATGCAAATTAAGCCAACTTCCATCATGTATTACAAGAGAATTGTGAAGGATAGAGATGAGCCATTAGCTTACACAATTGCATGGATGAGTCCTCTAAGTAAACCTAGGAATATTATCTATAAAATAATGTTATAAATACATGATAATGAGTTTTTTATCACATTTAATTCTCTCATAATAGACCAAAAGTTAGTCACGGTGTATCTTCTAGCTTGTTAGCCCAATCGATGAAACATCTATGCGAGAAAATCTATATGGGTTTTTAATAGGAATTTTAGAGATAATATAAGTGTTATAAAATGAATTTAGGTCATGTTGGACAAAAAAAATCAATTGTGTTTGTGTTTCCTATAGGTGTTTAATGATAAGCCTAAAAAAATAAGAATTAATTGTTTAGCCTTGTTCTCTAGCTTCTAACATTGTATGAAGGTTGATTATAATATGATCACTATAATACACATAAATAAGGTATTAAAAAATATTTGTTTATTACATAGGTTTAGATCAAGTATTAAGGCTAAATTAATCCTATAAGACAAGACTCAAAATATTAGGTTTACATATTGTAATTAAGACCTAGATAACATTTTTTTCTTATTTTCTTGAAAGGGCAAATAGAGAGAAGGTGAAAACCTATTTTATTGAAGTAGATAACATTAATATGTTTTTTTTTTTTTGGATTATATTTGTTTCAAGAATATAATATTTTCTACTCACTTCACCAACCATGTGAAGATGGAAGCTCATCTACTGCCACTAACCTACATTACTATTGTTAGTAATTTTTTTAAATAGAGATAAACACATAATGATAAAATAATTTAAAATTAAAACAAATTAAATAAAATAATTTACTATATTAATTTTAAATGAAATATAAACTTACCAATTCAATCTAACATATCTTCAATATCATCTCTATTTTCAAGTGTTTCAAGGATCGCTTCATGGTCAAATTCATGCACTTTTCATAAAATTCTATTGTGAAGATTTCTATGATATTTGATAATTTAAATATTTATAGAAATAAATAGATTTGAATAATGAAACACCACCATATGTTTTTCAAAGTCCTCAAATAACTATTTTTTTACTTTTTTGTGATAGTACTTGTGAAGCCAAGTTCCTATAAGCACTATGGATATAGTGGGATAAACTAGCTCTTCTCCATCCTTGAAATTTATGGTTAATTTTTTTTGGCCTCTACATAACGACACAAGTAGTATTTTTTGCCCTCATAATTTTCCTCATTTATAATGAATATAAAAACATTCCCTACAATTATATTATAATCAAATTATAAGCACATATAGGAAAAAATAAAGATATCATTAATAGAACTAAGGTTGTACATTTAAATTAATAATATTTTTTTTCTAGTTGTATAAGATCTGAGTGTGGTAAAAATCAACTAATTGTGCCATTTCATGATCCCTCAATTTTTGGACTTAATGACTACTCTCTATAGTTGATAATGATGTATAATTCCACTTGTTGACCCATTATTTTGACTCACATTCATTTCAATTAAATTCTATACATGCAGAACAAAAACATGCCATATCCCTAGTATAAATAGTCCATGAACTTGAATTTGAGTTTTTAATGGAATGGAAAACACTCGATCTAGGACTTTATTGAAAATTTCCTTGTGTTGTTCCTCCTTTATCCAAAATAATCTTCTCACATGAAAATATTTATCTAATCCATGACAAATGTTTTCATTACACCAAGTCATAATACTTGTATCATCAATCAAATAATCACCACCCTTGTGATTTCTCTATTATTTTTTAAGGGATATTTTTACACATGCACCTACACCATCATGTTCCCCTTTTCTATGCCCAGCCTTAAAGAAGATTCAAAAATGTTAAACACCATTCTTCTTATGCATTCTGCTTAACCAGTAAAACATTCAATAATTCTTAAATTTCCCTACACAATTATCTAAACAAATGTAGTGTGTATCAAATATGATTTTTCTTACATTCATTTTTATAAAAAACATCTCAAAAAAAACTTTGGATAAACTCTAGAGAATGCAATTTGTCATCTCTAATATAAAAGTGGTACTCCCTTAGAATCTTTTTGTTGTCATCTATGCTATCAAGTGCATGTCTGAATGAACTATGAATAAAAATTCCAAATTAAATTGAATTATAGTATTTGGATTGAACCTCATTATGTGGGTTTAATATGTATTTTTTAGAAAAGTCCATAACCAAAATAATAGTGCCAACTAGGAAGTTGTCCTTACATAGCTTGAACTGATTATCTAACCATTTTGATTTTTTTATGTGTCTCACATATTGATAGATAATATTATTCTTGAGTTCAAAAATGAAATTATATACAAAAAAAAATTTCGTAACAAAATCACATCTTGATGATTGTTTTCCATTTTTTTAACACATACTTTACATATTTGCACTTCTTATAATCAACTAGTTTCTTTCCAAATTCATGTATACAACTCATCAAAATTGACAAACCACCAAAACTATTACAAGTTATATCTAAACATTAACTGGAAAAAAAAAGTGTCCCTTAGGTATTTGACAAAAAAGACTTTGGATTAATTCTCTTGATGTGTTAGGTGGGAAATACACCATACATTTTTTCATATTATCATCAATATGTAAAGTACAATGTATATGATGAAAAACATAAATTCATAAAAAATTTAACGTGTACCCTAAAAAAACATGTGGTGCATACTTGGTTGGTTTTAACATAGAAAGGATTGCACATCTCAAATGACCTTTGGCTAATTATCAATTGGCCATTCAATTCTTCAATAAACTTTTTATAAAATTATGTTTTGGTCATGTGTAAGAATTTTTTTGCATGTGGCTCATGGTTTTTTTAACTTTTTCTTATTTTAAAAACATATTTTACATTATATGAGACCCTTGTGTTATCGTGACAAAACTATTCAATCAAATGTTATGTTCCTTCAACTAATACCTTGTCTTTTTGTTAGAGTCTACCACTAAATTCCCAACAATCCATGAGTGAAGGGTCATCAAGCCTTTTTCTTATTTTTACAACATTTATTAGAGTTTTTATATTAAATTTCAAGGATCTACTTGTTTCACTAAGAGTTCGAGATTTAGATGTTTACTTACTCACTATAGATTTTATTATTACTCATCTTGCCACATTACTATCTTTTTCTAACTTTTATTGCCTATTGCTTTAAATGCATTAAATAGATTATTTACTATTATAGTATTTATTCCCTCCATGTTAGATGTTATTAACCATAAATTATGCATCATAGGGCACATTTTTTTCATTTTCATTAATTAAACAAATAGGTTACATCATTTTGTATGTCTTTTATTCTCAAATGCATAATCCCATACACGTTGAGCATGATGTTGAACTGATATTTTTGAAATTTTATCTTCCATAGGTTCTATTATTTTCTCATCTATTAAAACCAAATACCTTGGTGTTCATCTCATTATACTTGGAGGTGTGGGTGTAGGAGCTATATTTTATATAAAATTGGGTAGTGTTATCGCTTCAACCATATCAGGGATAATAGAGGGTTGACTATCTACTTTAGGCCATACAGGTGAATTGAATTCCTCTTCATTAGGAGAGACATGAATTGGGGTCATTACTTGATGTTGATTATCACCATTTTCAATAAATTCATTATAGATGTATGTTTCATTATATTTATTTCTTCATATGTTTCATCACTCAATACAAATTCATTAATTACATGTTCTACGTTTTGAATTTCATCATTCAACAATGATTGATTATGTTATCTTATCTCATTTGAAGACATATCTAAATTAAATTCCATGGAATTGGGCATATTAATTTCATTTGAAATATTTCTTAGTGTGGCGAAAGTACCTTCACCTTTCCCAAAAGTTCTTATGGATGCTCTCCTATCTTCTTATATTTTTATTTATTTTCTCTCTTCACTTTAATTTCCTCATTTTTTAACTCTTTAATTGGTCTTTTATGATGATGACCTGACCACATTATTTATATTTTTATAAATAAGTCCGTGTCTAGAGAATAAATTGATGAATTTATAGTAATCTAGAGATAAAGTAAAAGAAGAATTTACAGAGTTTCAGAATTAAAAACTAGTTTAAAGTTTGTAAATGCAATATTAATGAGTGAAATTCATTGGCAAACAAGATAAATTCATGAATAATAAAAGGTGTATGCCATTTCAAAAGCATGCACACACTATTTTGATGCATGGATTAAAATAGGCAAAAATATTTATTATTATTTTTGCTTTCAAAAGGGTGTATGTCCTTTACAATATTTCAATCTTTTGTCCTATATTTTCCCTCCAAATTTACTTTGGATATAGGCTTTGGAGGTCTAAACCTAGACTGAAATTAGTAATGGAGCAACCCACTTATATTTAATGAATTTAAAAGTCTTTTTCATCTTTGTCAACACATATGCTCAAGCATGTGTGTGTGTGTGTGTGTGGGTTTGTAGAGGAGAAAGCATAGTTTTTAAATATATAATTTTTTAATGTTAAACTCTTTTTTATAATTATTACTTAATTTTTACATAACATACCTTATATGGTCAAGCATATTATTATTATTATTATTATTATTATTATTATTATTATTATTATTATTATTATTATTATATGTGTGTGTGTGTGTGTGTGTGTGTGTGTGTGTGTGTGTAGAGGAGAAAGCATAATTTTTGAATATATAAATTTTTAATGTTAAACTAGTTTTTATAATTATTACTTAATTTTTACATAACATACCTCATTATGAATTATATACATATCATTAAAAATAATTTTATAAATTTTTATCCATTAATAAAAAATCTATATATGGTCAAGCATATTATATATATATATATATATATATATATATATATATATATATATATATATATATATATATATATATATATATATATGGGTTTGTAGAGGAGAAAGCATAGTTTTTGAATATATAATTTCTTAATGTTAAACTAGTTTTTATAATTATCACTTAATTTTTACATAACATATTTCATTATGGATTATACACATATCATTAAAAATAATTTTATAAATTTTTATCCATTAATAAAATTTTTATAAAACTCATACCTAACCGAGCTACACATTTTTTGCTATGATTTGAAAAAAATTTAATTCTCTTGAATTTAATGTCAAAAAGTTGTGTTCGTGCACTTGTAGTTCTAATTTTATAGATGTCTTGACTTGTAAAATAATTTAAAAAATATATTTATTAAAAATTAATAAAAAATATCCTGACTAATATTCAAAATTTCATATATGTATATATGAAATTTCATACATCAATTCATTCATTTACTCAAAAAAGTGTGTCCATACACATGGAGTCTCCTTATCTTTTCATAAAAAATGGGTCAAGCCATTGTCATAAATACATCTATTTTGTACACTTTTATCATCTGGTTATTTAAAATATATATATATTTATAAATGACATAATTCATATTCTTATATCATTATCATTTTTTTTTCAAGTATCTCTAACATTCTCTCCTAGTTCAACTACTGTAATTTTCAAAAAAAAGTGTCACTTTATACCCCGCCCCCCCCCGCCCCCCACCACTTTTTTCCCCATTATCCTACATCAACCCATTACATTTCAAAGAAATATAAAAATCATAAAGTAAACTATAGTCCTTGATAAAGTAACATCTCACCTTACAAAGACATGGGACCAAAGTAAAAATACCAAGTTTTAGATCAGATATATGGCCATAGAATGCTTACTTCATAGAAATAAAAAAACATCAATGAAATCAAAATTTTATATATATATTGTTGATCTCATTTATGCTTTTTTATTTCCATGAGGTAAGCATTCTAAGGCCATATATCTGATCTAAAACTTTATGTGTGTGTGTGTGTGTGTGTGTGTGTGTGTGTGTGTGTGTGTGAGAGAGAGAGAGAGAGAGAGAGAGAGAGAGAGAGAGAGAGAGAGAGAGAGAGAGAGAGAGAGAGAGAGAGAGAGAGAGAGAGAGAGAGAGAGAGAGAGAGAGGTTATATCTAATAATATATAGACACATCCATTATCAAAAGGAAATTATAAAAATCAATCAATATGGTGCACAATTCTTATTTCCATTAGGATAACTAGTGCATTCTACAGTTATAAATTAATTTGATTACACAGGTCAAAAAATAAATATTGTGTCATTAAAACATTGTTTCAAATAAAAAATCATAATAAATTATATCAAGATAATAATAACATCACATGATTCTAATTATTAAATATGACAAAACATCCTGCAATATGTATTTCACAAAAGCACAATATAAGGAAGAACACACACACACACATATCAAATGTTTAACATGATAATACAAGAATAACTCAATAATTGGCTCCTTTCTAGATAAATATCTATCTGCATGTCTCTTAATATCCCTCTCAATAAACAAGGGGGATCATAGAGATAAGGCCCCATTATCATTCTATTGAGACCATGATCAAGACCAATTGATCATCTCACAATCTTTGTACACAACCACTCATTCTTGAAAAGCTACATGCTCATGCTATAACTAAATAATACTCAACTGATAACCTCTATCCCAAATGTATAACTGTATCTATAAGGGGCATCTATTATCTCGTAAACTTTGACCTAAGCTTATCTCACTTAATAATAATAACATCTCCTATATTTCTCAAATCATCTCACTCCATTATGGTTGTTAAATATGTAGTAGTGGATGTAACATATTGATCAAATAAGGGAGAATGATCACTAGAAATATTAGTTGCATGCTTAAGAAACCCACTAAGAATTGATTCACCTAGTGCATGTTTGGTCAAAACTCTAAGGGTTGCATCTATGATGTTTGTGCCATACTTGTCATCTCCTAAAAAATACATGTTATCAATGAAAATATATAAAAATTAACTAATAACCATGCATATAATATATATATATATATATATATATATATATATATATATATATATATATATATATATGGGTAGGAGGAACATGATACCCAATATCAATTATCCCACCTATATATCCTCCTTCACCCTATGCCTTAGAATAACCTTATACCATAACAATAAACCGGATGGGATATTGATGTACTACCCACCATCATGTATATGGTGGATTACACCCAACGTCATCTACATCAGGAATCTAAAAAATTAGGTCCACCTTAGAGAAAGGAATTGGTACCAAATAGGATACAATAGGTCAATGTCAGTCATCATCACAGCTCAAAGAAATCACATATTGATTCCATATAATTGGTGTTGAGGGCACCTTATACTTAATCCCAAAGTAACTTTTAACACACTCAAATCAAAACTAATCATAAACATCTTATCAGTGACCATGAAACCAAAAATTCACGTGAATATGCCTCAACTTAAATCAATCCTTAGTTCACCCTGTAAAATGTATGTAGGGTCTAAACATAATAGAATCTACTAATATCCTGTCAAGTATATCATTACACTCAATAGTAACACTTCACATAACATGTAAAATATTGACAAATCTCTCAGCATACATTTATGGATGTGTCTAACTACCATGAGGCAGACCTATAGATTTTATCATTGAAATTATCTCATAGGCTTAAAAATTTAATAATGTGTTTGGGCCTAGTTCACCACAAAAACCCTCTCATGTGAAGCAATGTAAGTCCCTATACAAGTGAGCAAACATCATCTGCACCCAATATTAAATGGTGTTTTACTCCTTTATATCCTTAACAAAGTGATAAATCATGTATGAAATGGATACATATCTTCCATAAATAATAATAAATTATACTAAAAATGCACATAAAATTATACACAAACATGAAACATTCAATAATACAATCTTAGATAATAAAAAATTATTATCTTTAACAAAATATTAGGCACCCATACAATGTCTAGTCATGCACTGGTGACCCTATCCTATATTCATCATCACACCACTCCCCAAGGTCACATGTATTCTAAAAATATAAAGTCTCAAAATCATTCAAACATCCTTGAGTGTAATGAGGATTCAAAAGGTGTAAATATTATAATCCCACCAATCTACCAACATCATATGCATATCGTATGGCATCACATCTAACCATCCAACATGATTGATTCCAAATGTGTTAATAATCACTCACTTTGTATCACTAAATGTAAATTCTTTCATAGTCTCAATAATATGGTGATGCCTAAGTTCTCATGATTTCATGTCTTCCTAAAAAAAAACATGAAATGCAACATAGAAAACATATACAAGTATGAAAAAATAAAATGACATAAATTTCTATGTTGAAACCTAACAATCACTCAGGACATGTTTGCGTTAAAAAATACAATTTTGTGAACATGTCCATGGTCAAGTAGATAGGACTTTGGACAAGTCCATATAAGTTTTGGATAAGTCTTTGCATGGTATTGATAGGACTACTGCAGACTATAAAAGTACAAAAATTTATGAAAATAAACATTAAATGCCTAAAAAACATTAAAAAATAAATTTTAATATACATCAAAAAATGATTTTTCATAGTATACTAGTTTCAAAGATTCATCATACTATAAGACAAAATTGACTTGATTGAAGTAGGACAATCCAAGATCTCTCTTCTATGGCATTTTCTCTCAATTAGAGCTAAAAATCACTATTGAAAATATGAAAATGAATTACAAATTTATTTCCAAATAACTTATTTATATGGGTTGAGTTTTCTTTTAAAAGCTTTGTTAATAATACCCATAAATCTTATGCATGTGATATCTCAAGCGATACTTATGTAATTTCTCCCTATGAGATGTGTTGTAACACACACAATGTGTTCTTCTTCATGTTAATATTTTCATCACATCTACAAACAATTTCAAAAATGCCCAATTCAGTGTTTATTATCCTATATATGGATTATACCACATATTTCATATAATCTCCAAATGTTTTCTTTATAACTATTGTCTTGGGAAATGCTTGTATGATATCCCTCAAGCACATTTATCAAATCACAAGGAGACATTCACAAATATTTAAATATTATCAAATTTAAATGTGTCAAAATAATACAAATTAATAAATATATATTTAATCTAATTGCTCAAACTTATTTAAATCTTACATCTTAGTTTGATGTGATGCATTCAATACTCTCATCCCTCACATCAAAATGGGGCATACATCAATATTATTAAAAAATATAATCCTACATAAAAATTATAAATGGGATCATTCAATCTTTTCATATTTTAGATGGCTTAGAATGGTTCATATTTATGATAGGGGTTTTATGAATATTTGATAGTTTATACATTGGTACTAAGTCTAGGGGCATATACCATGCTAGTGCATTCCATCAAGGAAAAACATGAATTACTAATTATCAAATATAAATAACATCATACATATTCAAAGGCATATGAAATGCATATGCACATATATAATACATGTTTCAAAATTTAAAAGAAAATTCAGAATCATATTGCATAAAAAATACATATTTCAAAGATTAACAATAATTCAAAAGTCCATTCCTATGTCCAAAAACATGTTTCAAAGATTCAAAGTATTGTATAAATAAATAAAATGACATTTATTAGAATATCAATATAGATTATGGGGGCATATGATATACATATGCACTTGATTTACATATACTCAAGTACAAATTCATATATACTTGGCTACATATGCACTAGCATATGCAAAAATAGTTACAGGACATAAATTATAGGTTTCACATACAATTAAAGTTGAGCATATAGAGGCATGACATTTTAGATCATTTAACACAAATCCAAATGGCATGATACTAATTCATGCATAAAACTATATATTTTTTAAATTCAAGGGGGAATGATGTTGATTATTTCACATACAAACCTTTTTCAAAGTTTAAAATTTATGATACTAATTCATGTGCATATACACTACAACATAATTTATAGATTCAAAGGCAACGGGTTTTTATTTCAATTGTCACTGTGGTCATGATATAGGAATGGATTTTATTCATTCTCTTTTAGTCATGAAAATATAGTATAGTTTCATCAGAGATGGTGTGATTAGATTCTATTATGGTTTGTGTACATTTGATTCTATTTAAAGTCGAATGCATTGGCATTACTAATAGATAACCCATTGTGTGGATCCATATTATTTTACATGTGATTTATGATTGAGTCTAGTGATAATTAATGGCCTTGGCATCACTTCTAGTTAACCCATAATGGTTCCATTTTATTTTGGATTAATACATTGTATACTTCTCCCCATTCATGAGAGTTGGATTATGAATCTTTCCAACTCAAAGGCTTTATTAATTAATCAAAATTTAGAATTGACCACTCTCAATTCATTAATGATTCAACATAAGGAATCATCTCTCTAAATAACTTGATAAGGGGGCACATTTCTAAAAAAATATATCTTTGGGTAAAATATTAGATATATATTAGTTAATAAATTTAATATGGTCAAGGTTTTAGTGACACCTAATGACCTAATAATCTCCCATTACTACTTGAGGATTGTTCATTTCCCTGGATAGGAAATGAATAGGACTAACAACATCTTTTCTTCACTTGGTTGGCTCAGGTGGTGACCCATGAAATATATGATATTCACAACATGATAATTATCCATAGGTGACATAATACCATGTACATGTATGTGTACTCCTTCCCTAATATTTACCTATCAATACTAAATACAAACACTTTCATATTATATATATGGACATTAACTACTACATGTATTATTGGAGATTTTTAATTGAATATCCTAAACAATCAAAATTATATTCCAAAGGAATATATTTTCATATACACTAAGGTATAAATTTATCCTTTATTCTATTAATTTCAATCATTAAATTGGTGGGTATTTAGAGACACAAATTTGATACAATCCCATATTTAATAAATTTTAATGTAAAATTGCACATATAGACTATTGATGACAAAGTAAGTATCCATTGGCATATATTTTTATATCTTATATTTTCATTTTCATATTCTCATTTGGTCATATATTTACTTCCTATTAATTCTTTCATGATTCTCATTGGGATCTTGAATTCTTTTAATTTATCTATTTGAGTGCATGTTGGACAAGTCCACTATATTTGGACTAGTCCATGCTTGTGGACCTACCCATGAAATGAAGACTTATCTAGGCATGTTTTATGAATTTAGTTTTTGTCACATTTCATTTGGGTCATTATTTTTGTCTACTGGGTCTTGTTTAATTAGCTTTTGTGTGCCAATGTTTATTTTAATTCAAAATAAAAAAATATGTAAATACAAAGACACTACAATGTATTAAGGACAAGACTCCATGCTCTCAAAATCTATGAAATGATTGCATATTTTATCTATATAATTTTTTAATCTATATTAAAATTTTACAAAGGCTACATTCATATTTTCATGATTTTTCCAAAGGTAAAATATGATAAGGATCATATAAACTTTCATTCACATTTTCACATATACAATATAGTGGGAGAACTACATATGAATTTGATTCTTCTTTGAATAGTTATTGGTCATTCAACATGGATTGATCAAGGTCATTCCAAATCAATACCTTTTACCCAACACACACATCATAGGCCTCCCTACTTGATATAATTTTTTTAGGAACTAGGGTTTTACATTGCATATATATTTGCATGATATTTTCAGATTTGGAAGTGCATTACCAGTCCTAAGTAACACAAGATCAGTTAGTGAAGTAGATAGATTTTCATCATAGTTAGTGTCGACAATTCAAAAATAAATAGACATGACTAGCCTATGTTTCTATATACAAGGAATGGACCTGTCCATTAATATCTTTTTATTATGTTTATGATTTCGAGATGTCACATTTTTTCTTCCTCTAATTTTCATTATCAAACATTAGTCAAAATCAACATAGACAAGTCCACAATCAACATATGGGGTTCAACTATATTGTTAGGGAATGTAGGTATATCCAAACACACTCAAAATATCAATAACTGGTCATAAAATATCATAGAATTATATTGATATTTTTAGATGATTGTACTTGATCTCAAGCTAGTAGAATCCTCTTATTTTCTAAAAATAGCATATTTCTACATTTAGAAAGTTGAAATAAAAATTATTGGTAGATTTTATATCTTTAACATCACGATTTATTCAATAAATTTATGCTTATTAGATTCAAACAACAACAACAACAACAAAAACAATAATAATAATAATAATAATAATAATAATAATAATAATAATAATAATAATAATAATAATAATAATAATAATAATAATAATAATAATAATAATAATAATCTCTCATGATTTCATACTCTTAATTCAACATGTTACATAAGCACACATTGATTCTTACCCACTAGGGGAATGAAAATTCTTATCTCCACATATAATATTGAGGTACATTATTTGGGTAGACATATATAGTGGGGGAATTTTTACTTGCTTCCACCTTTTACACACTACCATGCTACCACATATAGTGTACACTATGCCTTAACATGTGTTATGGATTGTTCAAATAACTTCCATTATTTTATTTTCGAAGCCTTACTAGCCATTCAAATTTCCAAAAAAATAAAATAAAAAACATTAAAATATGTTTACACACACACACACAAACATTTCAAAAAATATATATGTTAAAAGTTCAAAAACATTCAAATATTTCAAAAAAATAGAAAAATAATCAATATATTCTCAAAAAAATAAAAAATCATGATCTTAACATGGCATGAGTTGCTAGTTTACTTATTTACATATGTTATTTATCACATTTTTGTAGATAAAATATTATTTTTCATAAACACATTCATTTCATGAGATATATGAGTGTGATACAGGGTATACATATTATACATGGATTCTTAGATGTTGGACTCCCTTCTACATAGTGGCCATACATATATTGGGGGAAACTAATTATACAAGTTATATTATCATGGGGTATGTTTATCTATGATCACACTACCTTGTTGAGATATATATATTTTATTTACTCATATCTTACATTTTGCTACATGGATATGCTAGTTTCCCATGATGTAATATTGGTATGTATGGATAATTTAGACTGGTTTTCACTTGTTTTATGTTATTTCGATGTTGTTACTTTATTTTATAACATGATAAGAATTGATTGCTTATTATATGTGGCCACTTGACTTTATGTGTGAAAAATATTAGTCTCGCTTCTTTGTGACATTATTAATGTTTATTGTGTGTGGTGCTTGACCTTGTTTTTTATGATAGGTTCGTGTCTTTTGTATACATCCCTTGGCCTTATGTGTGACATAACGTAACATTATCTATTATGCTTGCTGTGATTATTGAGATAAAATAGCGGTGTCATCATCCATATCATGCACTTTTAATATGTATTATAATTAAAATATGTTTTTTGTATTGCATACATAATTGCTATATTTATCTAGGCATGAAAATTGTATGACTCACATTCATTATGTTACATATATGCTTCAATGAAAAATAAACTACTATGATGCCATACTCTTCACATGTTAACATGGTTATAAATGGTTATGTCTTTATCATGTGTAAAAATTTACTATTCTATTGAGATGAGTGACTTATAATGTTCATCCCCCATCTCAAAATTGGGCATTGCAGTGGGCTTATCTTAGAAATTTAAGACTCCATGAGTATAAAAATCATATCTTATATCAGAGTATAGGTTTAAAAGATTAAAATTAATTCCAAAATAAAATTTCATGATAGATTATAGGTTTGAAATATTTAAAGTATTAAAAATCAAATTCAATGTCAAAGTACAAGTTTCAAATAATAAAAATAAATTAAACAAACATAATTCATGACAAAGTACATGTTTCAAAATTTCAAGGGTCAAAGAATAATAGTGTGTCCCAATTTTTGGCATAAAGAGGCCACATACACATTCATATTATCCTCAAAATATATTGAATTTGGGTCATTTAAATTAATCAACAAATATACTTTAGACTATATATACAAATATGTAGTGCATATACATTTTTCTATTTTTTAAAAAAAATCATTAAGTATTTTTTAGGATTTTTTTTAAATTTTTTTATGGCTGGCTAGTGGAACATAGTATTATTCTAAAATATTCAAAATAATTAAAAAATTAATTAGATGACATATATTATCACATTGATATAGATTATGGAGGTATATGACATTCATATGTACTCACTTTACCATAACTTAAGTATATAATCATATGCACTTAGTTTCATATATATGGACTTATGAAAATTAATTTTACAATATCACAAATTATAGGTTTCACATACAATTAAATTTGAGCATATAGATGAATAATATTTGATATCATTTAATACATATTCAAAAGGCATGATATTGGTTTATGTACATACATAAATTTGTCAAAGTCAAAAGGCATGATATTGTTTCATGTTTATATACGCTAAAATATAATTTACATACTCAAAGTTAAATGGTTGTTATTTTACTTAAAATCTATTATCATTGTGGTCATGGTGGGGGCATCAATATTATTCATTCTATTTTGATCATGCAAGTAGAATCTAGATCCATATGCAATAGTGTGATTCTTTAAATTATGGATAATATACAAGTTTAGTGACACTCAATGACATTGGAATTACTTCTATCCAACCCATTTTTTGGTTTCATTATATTATAATTTATATTTTTTCAAGTCTATTGACACTCAATGGTTTTGGCATCATTTCTAGTCAGCCCATCATTGATACACCTATTTTTTATTAGTACATTAAATACTTTCCCCATTCATCATATTTTGAGTATGCATTTTTCCAACTCAAGAATTTTATTAGTTATTCAAAATTATGAATTGATCACTCTAATTTTTCTAATGATTCAATGTGAGGAACCATCTCTCCAAGTGCTTCACTATTGGGGCACTCTTATCTATATTTTACAGGTTACAAAGTAACATGGTTTCATCTCCCTTAAGGTGTGCTCCCTCCTTACTCTCCTTTAATTTGAATATTTTAAAGTTTAATAATTTTCACATTTCAAATATGAAAAATGAATACCTCATTTGTTGTTACAAAGTTTTTTAAATTCAATGCCCTACATAATTTGAGTTTCCATATCAAACAATACATGTTGTATACACTAAATTTTATTCTTTATTATTTAGTAATTTTTTGATTATAATAAATGGATGGAGATATGGTGGTTGAGGGATTTTAGATACATAAATATAGTCATAGGTACTTGATAATGTTAATAATTGATATATATTAAACCACTTGACTTATACTCAAATACTTGACTCTTGTTTTCCATTAATTTAATCCATTTATCTATGTGGGATTAACCCTCTATTTTCCATCATTGATTTACATTAATTCCAAAGTCAATTTTAAAACCTCTTTGTACCACTCTAAAACTAAATCTCATCTTAAGATAATTATCCATATTTTTATGGAATAGGTTCGTACTAGGTAGATAAGTTTGTTATTGTGGACCTATCTACCTATAACACTTATGTCCCTGCACCATTTAACAACTATTTTCCAAATTATAAATATTTTTATGAATATTCCCACACATTTTACAAGGTCATATAAAATAAATTGTCAAAAATTTTCACTATATGAGCAATTAAAACTCTCTTTTCAAAAGGGTATGATTTCTATATATCATCTATATTTTACACTACTGCACACTAATAAAACATGCCTTATTATTCCCAAATTCAATATTAATAAATATTATTAGTCTCAAGTTAATTATGAATCATTTAAAATCAAGTTAAGCGCTAAAATTTTCAAGTATCAAATCTAAATTTTTAGCTACATACATATAGTCAAAGATCACAATTACACAATAATTCTAGGTGGGATAACTACATGTGGATTGATTCCTTCTTTGGATTAATAGTAAATCATAAAATTGGGTGATTGGGATAAAATTATCTGATAACACTTCCCCTCTATTTCTTTAGTTTTCTATATCTCACAAGTACCCCTAGGGTTTTCAAGGTAAAAATAAGTAAAATTTCAATTTGTACATAACATGTACAGGATCAAAATATATCAATAATCTCAATAGGCATAAGTACATGCATAAAAATAGTCACATATTAATCATAGTCAACATGGACAAGTCCATAATCAAAGGACACAACCAACTTATATTGTTACCTAGGGAGTGTAGACTTGTTCAGAAATATCCATAGACTCTAATTTTGAATCTAAGTTGTCACAGTCATAATTTATTCTATTTCTCATTATCAAAAGTTAGATACAATAAATTAGAAATATAAAAACCTAAATTATCTTATTATTTTTAATACTTAGTAATTTTAGGATATGCCACTTACCAATTTCAATCAGTCAATTCTTCTTTACATTTAGATTTATCCTTGAATTTAATATATTCCAATCTAAGTAGATATATCAAGTTTTATATCTATTAAATAAATGTTTCTTACATTTTTTAAAAAATAGGGTAAAACACAAGGAAATAAAATAAGTTGAAGAATTAAAAAATGGAATAAAAGGATATTTTGTACATTGTGAAAAAATATTTGTAGATGGAGGTGAAGGATTTTGGCTTCTAAAGTTAAGTTATTGAAAAACAAATTTCATGATTTGAATAGACCCCTTGTCAATTGTAATGAGTATTTATCTAATTATTTATAGACAAAAATAACACAAAATGAACATCAACAATCATATAATGTGATATACCATTTTTATCAGGAGTGATTTACTCAGTAAGAATATCCTAACTAATAATGATATTTATGTGCAACCTTTTTGTCAAATACCTAAAAAAGAATTGAATCCAATGGTGAATGTGTCTAAGAAAAATTTCCTTATAATACATCTAGTTTTTAAAAAAATTATAATATGGATGGGTAGAGCTGAAAGGCATGTTTATCTTAAAAGGGATTCTAATAATGAAGCTCAAATGGTGATAGTTTGATTGTGGAAACCTTTTGGGAAAGCAAGAGAAGAAAAAGATTTGTATTAGAATTTTTTGTCTCAAACTCAATGGTGGAAAGAATTAGATGAATGAACAACAAAAAAATGATGATAATAACATCATTTGGGCATGGGAACCAAAAAGAGGATGGGTTGTAAATAAAATTAAAATACTTGAACTAGGACATGATGCCATAAAGGCATACATTACACAACCTAGAGAGGTCAATGAAATCCAAAGTGAATAAAAAAAACATTAATATGTAATAAATTTTTGAAATGATGACTATATTCAAGATGGTAAATAATATGTACGTGTTGTGAAAAATGTTCAAGCATGAGTATAACATGTAAATTATTTTTCAAAAACTTTAACACTTTCATAGAATTCAATGATAGTAGGAAGTGCACAAAATTTAGTTATCAATATAGTCATGGATACTTTATAGCAAATGTAAATTTCTAACACGTATTACATCATATGTATAGTATTGTTTCTATCTATTTTTTGCTTTTTTACTTTTTTGTTTTTTGAAAAGAAAGATATTAGGAATGAAGGGTGTGGAAGAAAAACCTATTGAATGTCAGATCATTGAATCCAGATGATTATGGAGAAATATTTTTTGGCTAGGGAAGAATACCTGTAAATAAGAAAACACTACCACAAAAACTTGTTTGTTAGACAAGTAGTTGGGTGGATTGCCTAGTGTGAGCTAGACCCTAGAAGCGAAAGCTTTCTAGGAGGTTGTCAATCCACATTATTCAAAACACTTAAATTGGAATGATAAAAGAAGTAAATTTTGCATAAAAATAGCAAATAAATGATACTAAAATAGAAAATAACAAAATTTGATACAATGAAGTTAAATGCTTTGTAAAATATAACTAAATTAATGTAATAGTTTAACTAATACTAATGCTAAAAATTTGTAAAGGTTATGGTTTTGGTTTGGTAAAGTGGTGAGGGTCAAAAGGATTATTTTGTTGGTTTGGGTAGATTGTCAAGTCTACAAGTATACAAATAGATGAATAGATAAATGAGACAAATAAGTAAATATGGCAAAGGAAAAAGAAAGGTAAATATGACAAAGAGGGAAAAGAGGTAAATGAGACAAAGAAGTGAATGGGATAAAGGGGATAAATTAAATGGAAATAGACAAAGGGATTAAATGGTATGAATGGGATAAAGAGAAAGAGTTTAAGGGCTCAAGAGTATGGAGGTTAAGAAAAGAGAAGGCCAAAGATAAATTTTAAAAAAAAACTAAAATTACAAAATAAAGTAAATTAATTCAATGTTGTTGAAGTGGCTTGAAGATTTTGATGATGGTTGAATGTTGATGAAACTTGAAGCAATTTCGGTAGAGCTTCATTGTTTTTATATTTTCTACTCCAAGATGATGATGACCTCCTCAAAAAAAATTACAGCAATTTGATAAGAACAGAAGACTAACTTGCCACTTAACCTTGGGTGAAGGAGAGGGAGGTATTTATAGCATTTTTGTGTGAAGAAACATGCCAAAATAGAGGAATAGTGAAGCAATTCAAATTTATCCAAGTGAGCTCATGATTTAGTTAAGGTGAGGTGGGTGAGGATTCCCATGTGGGTTGGTGAGTCTCCAAGTTTGAATGGAAATCATGCACATGGGTTTGAATCAGGCTTAAAGACTTCTCCCCATCCTTTCTTGATTTCACACAAGCAGTTAAAGGGGTGGCACTCCAAATTTGGTGCCATTTTCTATGTGGGGAATAAAAAGTCTAAGGTGAGGTTGGTGGGGATTCCCATGTGGGTTGGAAAGTCTCCCATTTGGATTGGTGAGCCTCCATTTGGGTTAAAAGGTTAAAAATGGGTGCCCTTTGTCTTTCCCAAAGTTTTAAAGAGGTAGGTATCTCTTTTTGAAGTCTAGTTTCATGTAGGAAGACAAAATACATGTTGAATAATGACCCTTTAAGGGGAATTCACCATATTTCAAGGGGGGCCATTATGATGCTTGAATGAGGTCATCAAGCACTTTGGGAAGGGTCCCAAGTGGGGTATGATGTCCCACATCAAGCCACATCAATTCTAAGCCACGTCACTTGCCATATCACCTCCAAATCACATGCCATGTCATCATGAATAGTGATAGTAGGTCCCATAGTGAATAGTAATGGTGAATAGTACTTTCAAATAGTGATTTTGAATGATATTTATAACTAGGATAATAGTGATTTAATTGGGTTAAGATGGGTTTGTTAAGGATTAAAAAGTTTTAGGGGGTCCCAAGGAATTTAGTCATCAAAAATTGTAAATGTGTAGTTTTTTGGTGTCTACATTTTGCCCCTTTTTGTTATGTGACTTTAAATTAACAAGCTATAAAACAAAAACAAATCACTTGGTTGAGAGTCAAGATGCCCCAAGTATGGGAGAAGGTGTTCCCCCTTAAACTAAGAGTTAATGAGGAAAGGTCAAATCAGATGTGGGTTTGATAAGTAGTTGATTGGGAGGAACTAAGTGGTGCCACAAGGTAGCTGGGTATGTGAAATGTCAATGGGTTCACAAAATATGACTAAGTGCAATAGTAAAGATTACACAAAGACTAAAGGTGCCAATGTTGATAACAAAAATGTTAGGTTTTAAGATAAATGACAAGGTAACTAGTCCCCAACATTGGTCATAGCTGATCAGGTTAGTCTTATCAAGGTTCCTAGATAGGGTTGGTGTTGACTTAGGTATCCAAGGTAGGAAGTACTCCCAAGAAAACACAAATGGTCTAGTTTTGCATGAGGTGGTGCAAATATTTAAAATCTCAACATGGAAAGGTTGGTCATTACAGTCAAAAGTTATTGTAAAAAACACCAATGTTTTGGATAAAAATCAACTAACATCAAGGTGGATGTGGAGAAAGCGTGGGTGGATTGGGTATGGGTTGGAAGGGGATGGCTGATCTGACTCTAAATGCATGTGGAAAGTGGATGTTGCCTACATAATTCCATGGATAGGGATCCAAAAAGAATGTCAAGCTAAATGCAGTTCTTTTGAGGTGAAGGGTTTTGGTTAACTTGGTTTTCCCAACTGGCTATGATATAGGTAGGTCCAAGTGAAGGGTGCTGGAGAAAGGGAAGCACCAAAGGGTGGAAAAAATGGCTATCAAATATTTTTTGATGGGTGTGGTAGAAATGGTGGATGAGGTAAGCTAGGATGTAATTAGATGATTGTGTCAACTATGTAAAAGAAATTGGTAGCCATGGATAAGTAGGTTGAAGCGTGAATTTTTTGCCACCATCATAAAGAAAAGGAAAGGTAGAAATATGTGGTACCAGGATTTGGAAAATCTAGAACTACTCAAATTGCCATGGTGATCCAATGGGTTCTTTCATCACCATCTAAATAAGCTGATATTATGCACATTCTATAATAATGTTGTAAACATGATATGGAAGGTTATTATTCAATAGTTCAAGGAAGTAAAGTAGTAGAGTGGGTAAATGAGAAGTGGTAAAGATTCAAACCCTTGACCCTTGAATCAGTGGGGCCCCAAAATAAGTAAGCATTGATTTTTGGAGGGAATTTAAAGAAAGACACTGAAGGGTCTTGGAATATGGAAAGAGGTGAATCATAATAACATTAATTAATTGAGGGACTAGGTTATGGATTATGATTAAAGACCAGGGCTATTGCAAGGTGTAAGAAGATGTAGTATGAAAGGAAGAATCAAGGGAAATTATTGGTTAGAAGGTTAAGGCATGTGAGAGGGTGTAGCTATCATCCCCATGTGGGTATCCCAAATCTTCCATTTGAAGGTGGTTTTAGTTTTTATTCTAACATTTTTGAAGGTTGAAGTAAAAGGCGTTTAAAATAGGTAAGACTAGTGGGGGTGGGGAAGTAATCTTCCTCTCGATGGCTTAGCTATGCACAGGCTTGTTGGTTGGTCATATGAGCACATTATTCTAGATAGTTGTGTCATAAATTCATAGGATTGGTATATATCTTGCAGTAAAACAAAATTGAGTGGAAGACTCTAGAGGCCATAACATGCTCAAAATGGGTAGAGGGTTGAAAAGGAAAAAAGGTGATAGGGAAGGTGAAGGGATTAGTTAGAGGGGGACACAAAAAAGAGTCTGAGTGTAACATATATAGGCATTAAAGGAAAAAAGGGGTGCTCCTGAAGTAAGGAACCTAACCATATTTTATGCATTAAGGCAAGGGTGTGGATTATATGAGGAAGCAAACAAATAGATGTATGTAGAAGTAGTATAAATGGTGACCACACTCTAACGAGGTAGAGGTGAAATTGGAGAACATAAAGGAGATCCAATAAGGGATGAGGTAAAGGTAGACAAGGAGATGGATGAAGAAAGAGGTGGAGAAAACAACAAGGTCACAGATAAAGATGAAAGTGGAGAAGGATGGAAGGAACCAAGCATGGTCATATATGAAGAAAAATAAGGTCAGGAAGAACAAGGAATGTCCTCAAGATGATAAAATGAAAGGAAATGGAGAAAAGGGAGAGGATGGTGGAAAACAATGAAAGGAAATAAGATGAAGATCAAGGATGATAAAAAGAAAAAAGAAGAATTGAAGTAGGGATATAAAGCGAGGATACTCACACAAATGCAAAAGACAAGTGAGTACTAAGATGGAATGAGGAAAAGGGGAATATAAAAGGTAAAAGTCAAGAACTGGGAAGAATAAAAGAGGTAATTATGGAACACTTCTCAAAGGATAAATACCCAGGGAGAAACTAGTTATGGAGGAAAAAAAGAAGATAAAAAGGATGCAAAAAAAAGCAAATAAGAAGAATGGAAAATGGGTATGGTGGGAAAAAAGGCAAAATGGTAGAGAGTGGTGGTACACATAAAGAAAAAGTATAGTTATAGAAGAAATAGAAAGCTCGCAAGATACATAGTATGATGGGGAATTGGTGAGGAAAAGAGAGTGATAAAGATGGTATGACAAATAGCCAAGGGTGAGGGGAGATGATGAGGATGTATAAATAAGTTGAAGGGGATAAAGGGCACGGTTGGTAATAAGGTAAAAAAGAGGTATAAAATTAAAAAGGTGGGTGGGGAAGTGGGATGCAAAGCATGCATAGGGAAAGATGATGAGGAGGCCAACAAAGTAGAGTAGGAGGTGGCTTTATGGGAGGTAAGGGGGGCCAATGGGGAATGCTATCAAACCTTGTGTTAAAAGATATTGACAAGCTAGAAAAGTGATTAAAAGAGATTGACAAGCTAGAGGTAGGGAGATGGTTAGGAGATAGGTAGAGAAGTGGAGGAAGAGATTTTAAGTGAGAAGGGAAAATAAAGTAAAGGAAGTGGTTGAGCTGACCTCATTAATTGAGTGCTACCTATATAGTCCAAAAATACCTTAGGTCAATGTAGTTATCCCAAAAATGGGGGAAAGACTTAAGAGGAAGTATTAGATGGTGTTAAAACATAAGGATGCTAAACAAAGAATTCAAAGCTTTCTTGATGTAGGATGCCCTAAGCAAGAGGGTGTTGTTAGTGGTAGAAATGAGTGAGAAGAAAAAATGGGATGGGAATTAGTTTTTAGTGGCTAAGATACCCCTAGATTAATACCTACATTGTCTTTGGACATTAGGACAATGTAGTTTAACAAGTTTTGGATGAGTGGTGTTCAAATTGGCTACCCCAATTTGATGGACCACATGGGTTGGTTTGGGCTGAGGGAGAAGGTTTGGTAAAACCATAGTTTTGTGTTTTGGTGAAGGTGTCGGTGAAAGTGAATAGGGTAGGTTGGTAAATAGTTACCATAATCATCCCACATTTAGTAGGATGAGGGATACATATGGGTAAGGCAGGATAAATTATAAGGGAACACAATGCAAAGTACCACAAATGATCTTCAATGGAGTTAATCTAAAGAAGAGGTGCCTTTGTTAGGAGGTTACACCTTCTAAAATTATGTGAGGGTAGGAGTTTGGAGATAGTGTTTACCACTATGAGCTGAGTTTTAGGAGGTGGGGGTCTATCTAGATCTAAAAAGTTGTTGTGGCTAAGGTTCATCATTATTATAAGCTAAGTTTTAAGGATAGTATCAAAATGATGACCTGTAAAGAATTTATTTGATGTTCAAGTAGATTATACAAGCAAGGAAGTTAGTAGTGTGGTGAGCGATAGAGGATGGACCTTGCCTAACTCAAGAGCTACATGGGTAGGCTAGACAAATGGTGGCCATGTCTGCATCCTCTTTCTTAGAGCCATGGAACCAATGACTTATTGGTTTTGCTAGTTTAAGCCTAACCAACCAAAATTTGCATGGTTGGGAGAAGATGGTGGTTCCCTTGCTATGGATGAACATTCAATTGGCACAAAAGAAAAGACTACCATGTTTGAGTAGACACTGCCAATGGTTAGGTTATGATGCTTAGAGCATATGGCAGTGGGTTGGTAGGAATAAGAGGGAAAAAGGGGCAAGAAGGTGAATGTATCATTGTGAAAGACCCAGAGTAGAGTATGATTCTCGCTCCATGGGGATGAATGTGGGAGAGGAGAATAGAGGATGCCCTTTAGCTATTGTTGAGATAGGGAATGCTATGAATATTAGTTCAAGGAGTAATTAAGTAGAAGGATGGTTGAACACAAATCTAGAGTCACTAGATAATCAGTCTAATGATTAGGTAGAAAAATAATGTATGTAGTGGCTTTAGGTGAAGTGTGGATAGCTTAATAAATTTATATGTTTCGTGTGATGCCTCGTACCCTAAATGAAATATTTCATAGTTTGACATAAATATGTATAAAATGTGTTGGATGTTGTTGGTTGAATTTTATGGTTATGGTTATGATTGGTATGGTTATGGTTGTTGTAATCTCACTCAATGTAAAAGGAATGACTATTGTTGTTGTAATGTTAGATGGTAAAAGTTGTAATGAAAACATCAACCAAGCACATTAAGATGAGAATAGGGAATGATTATTTGTTTTTGACAAGGGCTAAAAATGGACCCAAAGTGCGATCGACTTAATGAATATAAGCCCTTCAAATGTTGTGCATGAGTGGTCGTTAGTTAATAAAAAATGTTTCTTGATCATAGGGTGTCAAGTAAGCTCTAAATTCCTTGATTTATAGATAGTCTAAAGTGAAGATGGGTGATAGGTGGTGTGAAGGGTAATGGGTGATATGTATGATAACCTCATGTGAATCAGTTTGCCCTATCTATAGGTGGCTTGAGAATGGTAATAGACAAGTCCATGTCATATGCTAGATGTAGACTGATCAATGTGGGAAGTCTACATGGGAAAGATAATTGTGGCTTTCAACTTATTATGTTTCTTGAGAGCCAATTTTGGATTTAGAATTTGTTGGGTCTTTTGCTTTATTATTGTATATGAGAAGTTGATCGATGTGGGAAGCTTCCATTAAATTGCTCTACTTTTGACAAAGTTAACTCAACCATCCTTCAAGGGATTGGTTTAATCTTATTGAATTTGTTTTAATGTTCTTGATAGTTGTCCTTCAAGGGAGAAATCTACCTTACATGTGACAATTTTTATTTTGTTTTTGGGTAGCTATCCTTTGAGGGAGTAGTCTGTAATACTTAAGATATTGATCCAATTAATTATTGCAAGATGAAATGTGTTTAGACATGGACTAGTCTAATTAGGTTTAGAGGTTTACCTTTATGAGGGAAAAACTTTACACAAGAAGGTCAATGATATGTGAAAGGGTATGGTTTTGAGAGACAATGGCCATGGGATTCCATCTTGTTAGAGATGAAAAGTATCCATGAGAACCATGCTATGGGTAGATCTATGGTACCCATATTTAAGATTAGGCTATGACTGTGATGGTTAATCACATGGTTCTATGTTATAATCAATTGTCTTCAAAAGGGGAGGATGAAGGTGGGTAAAGGTTAAAATCTCATAATCAAGGGATGAGCTTAAGTTAGACAACTAGGTGAGCTTGATCCTTCTTTAATAAAAAATAGATGCAGATGCGAAGCATTGAGAGGCTCAGGTTCTAGTTTTACTTTGAGAGAGGACAAATGATAAGCTCATGATCCATACTTATGGTGATGATGTAGGGTCCAAGCTAATTGAAAGCAAACTTACCTCATTTACTCTTCTCCATGTTGGTCACATGTCAGTTTTACTTTAGGATGAGGTCTCCAATATTGAAGTCCTTAGGTTTGAGGTAAAGTTGGTTAGGTTTGATGGAGATGAATAATCTCTAATGGTTTGATGGGAAAATTTGTATACCAAATACGTTAGGTGGTGTCCAAATGGGTTTCCCCAATTTGATATACCACTTGGTTCAAGTTTGGTTGATGGATAGGTTTGGTTGATAGGTTGAGGTAAAAATCCAAGGGTTAGTTCAGTTAATGGTTAAGATATGGTTAAATTTAATAAATGGTTAAAGCTTTATGGAATAAAAGTTCCCCTAGTTTACTCTTTGCATGGGTGGGAAAAATATCCCGAAGTGAAGGTGTTTATGGTTGGGTTCAGTTAGAATGTTAAGGGTTTGAAGGGTATGTTCATGGAATGGACATTTTATCCTTTCCCTTATCCTTTTGTTGGACCTAAGAGTGGGTAACCCTATAGATGGTGTGGATAAAATGAAGTGTCGGTTTAGCTTGTTGAATTGGTTCCTCTTTACTCTTAGGTGATAATGGGGGAATGGGAAAGTGTTGGGTAGGCTTGGTTGATGGTTGGGTTGGTAATGGGATAAAAGGATGTTCATTTTATAATATATTATCCTTTCATAAAGATGGTGGATAATGGTTTTAAGATCCTTGTAGTGTTTTGTATCATGGCCAAGTATCTTATGGTAAGAGCACACATGGTGGTCATTATACCATGACAGTTTTGGGCGTGAAGGGTTGAAATTTTTGATAGGGCCAAAAGGTTTGATAGGTGGTAAGGTTAAGTAAGAGGTTTGCAATAACCTTTGTAAAATGGTTAAATAGGATTCATGCAAATGTGTTGTAGGTGATAGGTTTTTAGTTTTGGGAGCCTTCCTAAAATTAGTTTTTACTACAGAAGTTATGGGTGGTGGGGTAGTTTTGGTTTTTTAGTTAGGTTGGGATGGCTTGGTTAAGGGAGGTTCATCTGATAACATATTATCCTCATATAAGTTATGGATCAGTGCTTGGAGATATTTTCAATGCTCTATGTCATATCCAGGTGTCATATGATATGCATAGACTAAGCTAGCATTAAACCATTTTGGTTGAGGATGTGAAGGGTCAAAATTTTTGATAGGATGGAAATGTTTAAGAGGTGGTAAGGTTAAGGAGGAGGTTTTTCAATAACCTTTGTAAAATAGTTGAATAGGATTCAAGTAAAGGCATTGGGGGTGATGGATTTTTCGGATTTGGAGTGGGATCCTTCTTAAGAGTAGGTTTTACCCTATAAATTGTTAGTTTTGGAATGGTTATAGTAGATTGGTTAGGTTAGGGTTGTTTGGTTTTTAGAAGTAGAAGATTTAAGAGAAGGGGGGCCATGAGTCTATTTCAAGATGGTTTAGGAGATTCCACCCTTTTAATAGGTTTAGTCAACATTTTATTTAATAGACTTGATGTAGTTAGGTCCAATTTCAAAGATTGGTGAGCTATGCTAGGAATAGGAAGTATTCCTAGATTCTTGATGGGTTTGGTCAAAGAGGTGTAAGGGTATTTAATAATTTTAGATAGAAGTGGGTTGGATGGTTCCCTTATGGTTTTGAAACATGGAGTATATGAGGATGGGGTTGAGGTAGTGATAGATTTGAGGGTGGATTTAAGTGAAGCTAAGGGTTCTTGTTTATTTTGGTAAGGGAGGCCAAGATGATGCTAGAAAGTGGCTCTATCAAGACTGGGTTGAGAAGTGAACTCTAGGCATTGTACTAGACTAGAAAAGGGCTTGTAGATAGGTTTCATTCCTTGATAATTGATTTCAAAGCTTAAACCATTGAGTGGATAAGAGGGAATGGTTTCCCCATATATGTTTTTGGTGGAAGGTTCAAAATTTAGAGAGGATGTTTCTTCCATAGATGGAGTGGATAAGGTGACCTCTTCTAAAGGAATGATTTCCAAAGGAAGAGTAGGTGATTCTATGGTGGGGGAGAAAGGTGTGATGGTATCAAGTGAAAGGAAGGAAGTGGTTGCATCTTTTGTGTGGTTTTTCAAAGGATTGGGAAGTGATTCCCCCACTTCAATGAGTGGGGTGGAAGAAGTAGTAGTAATAGGTTCATCAATAACAACATTGATCGTGTGCACCTCATAAGTGTGAGATGATTCTGGTTAGATTTGATTCACTAAAAGGGGAAGTGGAAAATATTTTTTGGTTTCCTTAATTATGGTTTGTAAGGAAATTTTTAAAGGTTCTACTTGGTCAACAAGTGGATTTTTTAAGGTTGGTGTTATTATGGTTTCTTCAGTTGTAGGTTTACGAAGGGCTAGAAGAGCGTGTACCAATGTCTCAATTATCACATTAGGGTGTGATACTATTTTTAAGTTATTTAGTTGGCTTGAAGAGGGTAATTGGTTTGATAGGTTAACAATTTATTTGGGTTGATAATTTGATTGATACATTGGTTGATTAGTTAAGGGTGATGAAATTGATTGGGTTAACAAGGTGGGTTGAGGTTGATATGATGGTTGGGCAAAATTGACTAAGATTTGACAAAGTTGGGGTGATTGAGATGATAGATGTTGATAGGTTATTAGTTGGGCATGATAATAATTAAATGGATGATGATGGGCCATTGGTTGGTTGTAATTGAGGTTTGATTGATCATGGATACCAGAAATAGATGACCTAATTTTTTACTCTATTTAGCTATCCAGTTTGTTATCACTATAATAAAATCAAGTGATAGTTTAGGTGAAGGTTGATATATTGTGGGTTAGTTGAAGTTAGAGTTTGATTAGTTATAGGTAAGGTTAGGTTGTTTTTAGACAAGTTTGGGTTGGTAGACAAGGTTGGGTTGGTTTTAGACAGGATTGGGTTAGTTGTAGATAAGGTTGGGTTGATTTTTGGTAAGGGAACATAAGTGGTTTGTGATGAAAGGTAATGCTTTAAGGAGAAAGGATTTTTATCCAAGATCCTAGAAAATTTAGGATCTCCAGGAGAGAAAATAGGAAATCTATCCATTGAATATGATAGTGGAGATGAGGTATTAGAAAATAGGTTCTTGGTTGGTTTGATTCTTCAATTTGTAGTCTGGTAAAGACTATCTGAAGAATGGAGAGAAATGAAGCTCACACCTCAAACAAGAAGTAAGCAAAAGAAAAGATTAAAGTAAATTAAATCATACTCTAAGATGCATTAAATCCTAGAGTTTTAGTTATCTCTCTTTTGGCTTATGCCTTAGAAAGTGTGAAGGGGAAGTTAGTTTGATATAGGTACTAAAAAGGCAAGCTATGATTGGTTTCAGGTTGTTTAGGCACTTAAAAGAAAGATCTATATTAAAATTTAGTACATGAATTGGTATTGGGGCCTACCCCCTCACTTCACAATCTCACAGTGATAAGGGTGACGGGTGCTTAGCCAAGATATACCAAGTCTAGAATTTACACTCAACTAGAGAGCTGAGTTGGTTCTCCCCTTAGTGATGAAATCCAAGTGGGATAGTCGGGATGGGGTAGGGTTGCCACCAGGTGATGAAATCCTAGTTAATTATTGTCTCAAGTATTGTTTTGATGTGTTGATTATTCATCGATTTGGCCTAGTGTGTGAAGACAAGTGAAAACTATGATAAAATTACTATTCCTCCTAGTTATTAGATGAACTAAGATCAACAAGCAATTCAATGGATACAAAGTGTTTGTTTTAAACCCAAAATAAAATTTTATATTTATTTAAATGCATAAAAAATTTCTAAATGCAATATAAATGAAAGATGAAAATGCAAGTCCTAATCCTAGGATGATTGTTCTTTTTATTTCTTTTAAAGATGTAAGGAAAATAAACTTCAACTTTTCTAAAAATGCAACTAAAATTTTAGTTTTAGTTTTTTTATTATTAAGAAAGAAAGTTTAATGTTCCTAGAATGTAACTAAATTACATTAACTAATGAAATTCTAAATGTACTGCAACATCTATGAACCCAAATAAACTCAAGGGTCCCACTGGGCATGCCAAAAAAATTATATCTTTTTTTTGCTTTTTTTTTGTTTTTTGAAAAAAAAAGAAACTAGAAATGAAGGGTGTAGAATAAAAATCTGTTGAATGTGCACATGTTAAATCTAGATGATTATGGAGAACTCCTCTTTGGCTAGGGAAGAATACCTACAAATAACAAAACACTACCAAAAAAACTTATTTGTTAGACAAGTAGTTGGGTGGATTGCCTAACATGAGCTAGATCAGAAGCGAAAGCTTTCTAGGAGGTTGTCAATCCACCTTATTCAAAACACTTAAGTTGGAATGATAAAAAAAAGTAGATTTTGCATAAAAACAACAAATAAATGATACAAAAATAGAAAATAACTAAATTTGATGCAATAAAGTTCAATGATTTGTAAAAGATAACTAGATGAACACAATAATTTAATTAATACTAATGCTAAAAATTGGTAAAGGTTATGGTTTTGGTTTGGTAAAGTGGTGAGGGTCAAAAGGATTGTTTTGTTGGTTTGGGTAGATTGTCAAGTCTGCAGGTATACAAATAGTTGAATAGATAAATGAGGTAAATAAGTAAATGTGGCAAAGGAAAAAGAAAGGTAAATATGGCAAAGAGGGAAAGAGGTAAATGAGGCAAAGAGGTGAATAGGATAAAGGGGATAACTAAAATGGAAATAGCCAAAGGGATTAAATTGGATGAATGGGATAAAGAGAAAGAGTTTAAGGGCTCAAGAGTATGGAGGTTAAGAAAAGAGAAGGCCAAAAGGAAATAAAGAAAGAACTGAAATTACAAAACAAAGTAAATTACCTCAATGTTGTTGAAGTGGCTTGAAGATGTTGATGATGGTTGAATGTTGATTAAACTTGAAGAAATTTTGGTAGAGATTCATTCCTTTGATATTTTCTCCTCCAAGATGATGATGTCCTCCTCAAAAAAACCTATATCAATATGCTAAGAACAAAAGACTAACTTGCCACTTAACCTTGGGTGAAGGAGAGGGGGTATTTATAGCAGTTTTGTGTGAAGAAACATGCCAAAATAGAGGAATAGTGAAGCAATTCAAATTTCTCCAAGTGGGCTCTTGATTTAGTTAAGGTGAGGTGGGTGAGGATTCCCATGTGGGTTGGTGAGTCTCCAAGTTTGAATGGAAATCATGCATATGGGTTTGAATGAGGCTTAAATACTTCTCCCCATCTTTTCTTGCTTTCACACAAGCATTTAAATTGGTGGCACACCAAATGTGGCACCATTTTCCAGGTGGGGGATAAAAAGTCCAAGGTGAGGTTGGTGGGGATTCTCATGTGGGTTGGAAAGTCTCCCATTGGGTTGGTAAGCCTCCATTTATGCTAAAAGGTCAAAAATGGGTGGCCTTTGTCTTTCCCAAAGTCTTAAAGAGATAGGTATCTAGTCTAATTTCATGTGGAAAGACAAAATACATGTTGAATAATGACCCCTTAAGGGAAAATTCACCACATTTCAAGGGGGGGCTTGTGATGCTTAAATGAGGTCATCAAGCACTTTGGGAAGAGTCCTAGGTGGGGTATGATATCCCACATCAAGCCACATCACTTCTAAGCCATGTCACTTGCTATATCACCTCCAAATCACATGTCATGTCACTTGCCATGTCATCATGAATAGTGATAGTGGGTCTCACAGTGAATATTGATGGTGAATAGTACTTTCAAATAGTGATTTTGAATTATATTTATGACTAAGAGAATAGTGATTTAATTGGGTTAAGAGGGGTTTGTTAATGCTTAAAAAGGTTTAGGGGGTCTCGAGGTATTTAGTCATTGAAAATTGTAAATGTGCAATTTTATGGTGTCTACAAGTATAAAGTCAATTATAACAAGTTATTAACTTTTAATAACATGTAATTTTGACTTGCTAAAGATTATGACTTTTTCATGATTTTTATGTTAAAATTTAAAGTTAATATTTTCTACTTAAAAGTAAAAATAGAAAATTATTTTTTTAGTTAAGATTATAATTTATTTATTAAAAATATCCATATATATAATGTAATTATAATTTATATCAACCTTAAAATTTGTTGAGGATGGGTTACACTTAATACAATAATAGTGATTCAATATAGCAAGTTAATATAACAAGGTATTAATTCTTAGTGACTTGTACTATTGACATGTTCAAATAGGTTGTTTGATCAATTTAAAAAGGATATTTTTTGAAATATAATATTCTTCAATAACATATTGATTGGAAACTATGCATGAATTGTTCTTCCCTAACTCCAAATCATTAATATCAAGAAAAAACATGAAATCACTAAAAATCCATGCAGAATTCAATTTATTTTGGTGCACTCCAACCATAAATACTTAGCCAGACACACTGAAATACTTAACCATTTTACAAAACTTGAACATAACCTTTTTACAAGCCAACAATTCGATTGAATTTATTTGAACCAAGTCCTATCTCAAAAAGACATCAAGAGTTTTAAATATTATGATTTAATGATTTTGTTTTTATCTATTTGTTTCATACATCTTCTCAATAATAATACAGGTTTATTTATATTTTTCTCATTATTTGTATATACACGTGCAATGTAAATTTGAATTAAATTGTTTAAAAATATTTATAAATTAACATTTAAGATTACACATTATAACATTTTTTTCTAAAATACATAAGGAAAGAGCCCTAGCTTAGCAAAAACAGTGTCAAAGCATGTATAAATAGATATCAAACCCAAACACCTATGTAAATTAAACGTCACCATATCATGTTGAATATAAAGGAGAGGATCCAATGATTGTCCATGGACCAATAGTTTGGGATGTAAATGTAAATTCAAGAACTATTATTTTTTTAAATAAGAGTGGTTAGATGTCACTTTCACATCTAGATTTTGAATAAAAATTAACCATCACAACAAGTCAAATAAAAAAACTAGCCAATCAAATGACACATAAGTGGACACCAAATACATGACTTAATTCTAAAGTAATGGACCACCTTAATATTATTTGCATTTAAAATCCATTTATTTAAATAACTTTAAAAACATTCTTCCAAATAATTTTAATGCATTAAATAAATTTTTGACGTGGAAAAATCATGATCTATTAAATGGTATTTTTTATAATTATGTGGCACTTACATTGTTTATATGCACCTCTTGATTAAATGATTGATTCTATCCATTATAACACCAAAAACCCTTGTAGGTAAACCAACCCTCGAATTTTATGGTCTATAGAAAATTTTAACATTTTTATAACCTTAATTTATAATTTAAATTTTGTTAAAAAAAACATAGATTTAGATCGGTTAAATTTTATTAAAACAATAAATTAGACACATTATATCATTTATAAACCATACGTATTTTTTAAGAGTCAAATATTATAATATTTAAGATAGTAAAAATTAATATGTTAGAATTATTTTTATTCTTTTTAAGGAATTATAATATAAAACATTGATTTTATTTAAGAAATAAATTTAGTAACTAATGATTTATTTTAAAATATAATATTTTAGATTTTTTTGGAGCGAAAATAAAATATGTTTTATAATATATTTTTAAGAAATAAAGTAAGGAACTTCTTTTCCAACCTCTAAGAGTAAAATTAGTATTTTTCTTCATTCTTACACTTATTTACTCATATCTTTTAGGCTTCCATAAAAATATTTTATCATATTGTCTTCTCATTTCATTTTTTTTTACTTTTTTATTAGTCCCTATCAAAATCATGTATTATAGCATTCACTCAAAATAAATAATATTTTAAATATATTCAATAAAAATGCTTGAATTGATATATTATTCTATCAAATATAAAATTTTGCATCCAAAAATGTTGGAATATTACCTAAAATTTATTATGCAATATTTCATTTCTTGTTAATAATTACATCATTATTTTCTAAACTAGTGTGACAACTTATGTTGTTTATTTATAACAAATTTCACTATATGTTCTTATCTTACTTTCTAATTTTTGAATTACTTATTAAAACAAAATTGAAACTCTTATCTTTTTTATTTTTTTATAAAAATAAATATTTTTCATACTTTCTTATTTTCAACTTACCTATCTAAAAAAGGTAATATTTTTTATTTTATTTTATTTTATTTTATTTTACCTTATATTTCTAAATAAACATTAACAAATAAATTTAAATAATAAAATATACCAAATGTTAAAATTTAATATAAAACATTTTAATCAAACTTTGTACATGTATCATATATTTCAAATCTCTATATATGTGTGTGTATGAATGCATGCATGCATATATACATACATAAATATAGAGAGAGAATTAAATTTTATGCATATTTTAATATCATTACATTTCCATTGCAATAAAACAATAGGGACTTCCCCTTTCTAATATGCAACCTTTTTTATACTAACTTATAATTCAGTCTCCCAAAACCATAATTGACATAATAAAAGTATGGACTAACCACTATATGATCCTTGTTTTTATTGTTTAATCATTTTTTAATTATTATTATAATGTTTATATTATTTAATATTCATAATAATTTTTACTTTATGCCCTTGTTCTTTACCCTCTTTCAACTTGTATCATGTATCTAATTATTAGATTTGTTAAGGAAAAGAAGTAAGGGGAAAATGGTGTTTCAAAAAGTATTTTAATTGATTTTAAATGAATTTTAAATTTTGTATGCATTAACTATATCTATATTTTATATAGTTTTTTTTTTTTTAATCATTTTATACTTATAGAATTTGATTTTTTTTTGTTTTTGTGATGCTATGTTATGTGTTAATTTTATTTTTTCTATAACTATGGATTGCTTTATATTATTCTTAGATTTATTATATTAAATTAATTTTAAACTTAATAATGTATGAAATTATAAAATAAATTGTAGAGGAAAGAATCAACAAGCTACAAGTTGAGAAATGTACACAGACACCACAATAACACTTAAAGAGACTCATAATATTGGTATGCAAAAACATTCCATAAAAATTTTGAATTGACTTTTGGCATTGTAATTGTATATATTTTATATTATTTAAAAACATATTGGAAAAAAAATTATATATTTTATCTTAAAATGAATGACTTATTTTATAGTTTGAAGATGGAAAGATGTAGGTTTTATACATTAAATGCATATGATAAAATAAAATTCAATAAGAAATTTTTGTATTACATACAACGTTTCATTTAGATGTTTTATTATAATTTTATTTATTTAAAAAGACAAAATTTATCATTTAAAGTCTTAAAAAAATTGTTATTACATAAATATAATTTTATTTTGACATTATTTAATATTACTAAAAATGTAATTTGAAAGGTATGAGTGACCACTAAATTCTAAACATAAGGTAAACCATCAAAATAAGTCCATCCACACATTAAGAAGTGAAAACTCAGCCTAATACAAACATGTGTATAAGCTCTAACCTTCCCATTTTTATATAAGACAATATTCTTTGGGATGATAGCCACTTAGAGTACCCAATCATATAGTTCCCATAAAATCTAGCACAAAAGGCACCACAATGACACCTTTAATTATTGCATCACATACCCCAACTCAACACAATTCAACCTCCATTTAAGACATATAAAGGTAGGACTAAACCTTATGAAAGCTTCTATTATTGTACTACATGATCCAACTTAGCCATTGTTGGGAAAATATGAACAAAGTCAAGACCAAAACATATCCATCTAGGACTTATCTTAAACCCCCATAATAAGACAATTCATACCTATAATGAAGGTAGCATTACATAACCCATTAATATAATATATCCATTTATCACATTCATATAAGAGAGTAGATATCATTGAGCATAAAACTACACACACATATTTGTTTGTGTGTGTGTATGTATGTTTTATGCATACATGTGTGTGTGTGTGTGCATGCATGTGTACACACACACACACACACACACACACACACACACACACACACACACACACACACACACACACACACACACACACACACACACACACACACACACACACACACACACACACACACACACACACACACACACACACACAGGTTTGTTTGTTTGTGTTTGTGTTTGTGTGTGTGTGTGTGTGTGTGTGTGTGTGTGTGTGTGTGTGTGTGTGTGTGTGTGTGTGTGTGTGTGTGTGTGTGTGTGTGTGTGTGTGTGTGTGTGTGTGTGTGTGTGTGTGTGTGTGTGTGTGTGTGTGTGTGTGTGTGTGTGTGTATTTATATGTATGTGGGTTGGTAGGTGTGTGTGTTGAATTCAATCACCCCTATACTTTAGGGTAGTAGGTTTAGGATAGAATAGGATAGTGAAGGGTATCAATTACCCTCAAATGGGTAAGTTTAGGTATCTATACCCCCACTATTTTTTCCTGGTGGTCTTTGCAGTTCATTTGTGTACCTCATATATAGATAAGTTGACCACCATGTCTAAACAGGTCATTCATAGATGAAATGGATAGTTGACCTCAACTAATGTATGTGATAGGTCTAGTCAAGAAGGAGGGATGGATAAAGGGATTTTCAATCTTCTCAAGGAAGGGGAACAAATTGAAATATCTACATGAGATTTTTCCTTTTGGGCAATAATGATGAATTCTATCCAAAACTAATAAATAAGAGGAGAGAAAAGCACCAATGAATTGCATGAGAAGCACATGCCAAATGGGCATGGGGAAAAGAGAGTCATGCCACTATTCAAACCAAATAATCTCTCCATCTTGGCCCACCTCTCCCTCTCAACCAACCTCTCCCCATTTATATGATCTATTTCATGGAGATGGGTGCAATATCTAGTATGACGAGTTGATCCACTGGGGGTATGGATAAATAAACATGGGGAGTACTAAAGTGCATCTCTTCCATATATGTAATACTATTGATGCATTCCCTAGTCAAGTGATATGATTCTATATAGAAGAGAGAAATCATTATCAATTATATATAGTGATGCCCCAAACTAAACTGACCAAACACCGAACAACATGTTTGAAGTGTAGTTATTGACTGATGAAATGTTTGACCCATCCCATCCCATACCATATATATGGTAACTAGTGACTTGAACCCATCTCCATCTGATATAGGTAAGGTAGGTAATGGAATCTAATATCAAATGTGTCCCATCCCCTCCCTTATATTTCCATGTAATCATCTAGAAGTGGTAATTGGATGCTAAGAGTGTTTCTTGAGTTAACTTATCCCTAGGCTTTCCATAGACCTATCCTTAAGCATTAGATGTATTTTTCCAATCATTTATCAGACCAAAGTCACCTATAACTAGTCAAAACATAGTCCCAAAACTATCATCTTAGACACCAATCCAAATTGCTTAGCAGTTGGTAAAGAGGACATTAGCACCACATTCAGTAAACTACAGTCACATGGCACTAGTGTCCCCAATTGGGTACTACTATCCTAAGCCATAGCTCTTCCCAATGGATATTTTTAAAAATGTGTACCCCTCCTAAGATTAGCCTAAGCTCATTTTATTATTCACACAAGCAACAAAACCCTATAAATACAAGTATAATCCACCTCTATTCACTTGATGGAAAATAGATGCAAAAGCTATTCAAACTAAAGACAAATTTGAGAAAAATTAAGGTATTTGGTCCTTATTTAACCCAAATTTATGCATATTACCATCTACAATATCCCTAAGACTAGTTTTCAAGCATTTAAAATCTAAAGCACATTCAAGGAATCCAAGGCCACTCTCATTATAACATTAACTTACACATGCATCAAGCACTAGGTGGGATAACTACATTGAGATTGATCCATATTCATAGTATTGGTATTTAGGCATCTCTCTACACAGTGGGATGTTGAAGATGTCTAGTCTATCTTACTAACACACATAAAATTATTTCTCATTTCATACTTTCAAGGATATTAGGGTTTGCACATCAAATCATACTTTTTAGGTACAAAACAAAGCTCTAGGTTTCGGTCACATAGGAACAAGACATATAGACACAGGGATAGGTGCTTTGATAAAACAAGAACAATACCACAAAGGGGACATTAGTACCAATTTTAGGACAATACACATAGATAATACTGCTATCCAAATTGGGTGTTACTATTTATTGAGTAGATAAGCACCATAATCTTATTGAAGACACAAACTACTACCCAAATCTTAACTTTTAAAACCTATATCATCCACGATAGTTAATTTTTATAAAAGTCTCTATCTATGCCTATTTATTGTTATTATTATAAAGTCAAACAAGTTAAAAAAAATAGTACTTAATTATTGCATATTTCTTTAATTGATTTAGGCATCTCATCCCCTTTAATCTAAATAAAGGATTTTCATTATAAAACCCTAAAAGATTAAATCATTTGGTGAGCCTATCTTAGAATATTTCATTGAACCCTAGCTTGCATTCATACAAAATTTGTGCAATAAATTTAGGGATGAGTCCTTCTAATTTTATGATTTTATTTAGACAACTTAGCTAATTAAAATCAATTTTACATTATGGTTTCAATTTATTTTACATCTAATTTAAATTGTTGCAAATGAAACCCTAGATTACAAAACCCCAACCCTAGATGATCTTAGGGTTTGTATCCTTTTTTATCCTATTTTCATTATATGCTATTAATTATTCATAATTCATATATTCTATTATAATTTATATATTTTAATTTATTTTCTATATATGCCATCTACAAAATCTCTCTGTCTCTTACCCTAAGAAGAAATGCTAGACTAGGTGGTAATCCTATAGAGCATCTTTAGATTCTAGTTATATGAACCTATAACAAGGACAAGGAACCTATCACAACTCCATATATGAATCCTTAACACCCTAATTATGTGAAATTTAATGAAAATGTATCCAAGGATGAACAATATAACTAAGAACAGGATCAGGTCCATACTGATGATCAAGACACACTACCTCCACTTAATGATAATGATATAATTATGAACAAGCATGAGGAATTATAGGGATTTAGAGATGTAATTTAGGATCAAACCCATGATCATGCACAAATTTAATAGGACATATTAAAAATAAATAATAATACAAATAATGGTCAATCTTTAACCCCTCTAGTTAATGATGTTGTTACACCTTCAGTGGGGCCCACTTAACAAACTCATATATCACAACCCAAGATTGTTATTTGACCATTAATGACATATACACCACCTTTGGCTAGTTCTTCTTATCCAAATGTATAATCCCTTATGTATCAGGTTCTTACTTTGCAATCTAAGGTGTTACATCTTGAGCAGGGAGTAGCTAAGCCATCACATGCCTTGCATTCCAACATTATTTGACATACACATTTGCCACATCACATAGTGGTAATTCCTTTGCCAAAATATTACATTGATGACACATTTGTAACATCACATAAAGGTAATTATTATGCAACATGTTCTTATTTTGTAATCTAAAGTGTTACATTTTGAGTAGGGAATAACTAAGCCATCACATACCTTAGATTCCAACATTACTTTGCATACACCTTTGGCACATGACATAGAGGTGATTCCTTTCTGAAATATGATATTAAAAAAAGTTTGTCAATTAAAACCTAGATTAAATGGCATAGCTACTTTTGGTTCCTTCATCTCGAAATTTTGACATTGATGACACTCTCTAACATGTTTATATGCATCCTTGAAGATGGTGGGATAATAATAACCTACCCTCAGGAATTTATGAGCTATTGTTTTTCCAGATGGGTGTCCACTCCCAAGTTTCTCTTGAAAAGTAATCAATATCCCAATTGTTTCTTCCTTTGAAACACATCTTAAGTATATTCCTTCATAATTTTTTCTGAAGAGTACCCCATCCTTAATCAAGAAATGTGTTGCCTTGAACCTCAAAGCTCTTATTTGTTCTCTTCTCAATCCTAAAGGATAATAACCATTGATTATAATATGAATAATTGCATCATATCAATAATTTGGTTGGATTTTTTGTTGATCAACTTGCATGACACTTAATTTAGGATCAGTGTTATCAATTAATTGAATCAATCCTTGACACCTTACCAACTTGGCAGTTTTCATCTAAAGATCATACTCTTGGAGTATATACATTCATTTACCTCTTCTCTCTCCTAGTTCACATTGACTAAGCATAAGTTTAGTAGTAGGATCTAGCAATCTTGCATGTACTTTATTCCTAAGTATATAGTGTCTAGACTTTTTAACTGCCTTAACCAAAGCAAATGCTTGTTTGTCAATTAGAGATTAGTTTAAATCAATATTTTTAAAGTTAGTGCTCATAATTAAAATTGAGTGATCACATTTATCTATTTTCTGACTTAGAATAACATCTATAGTATGTTCAAAAGCAAAAGAATAAAGATACAAATCTTTTGTTAAATCAGGACTTATCAACATAGGTGCTTGTCCTATTGATTCTTTGATGTCTTTCAAGGCTTTATTTTTATCTTAATTCCATATGACCTTGGCATCCTTCTTCAACATGTCATTAAGTGGCTTCACAATTTCTACAAAACCAAAAATGAACTTTCTTATAAAATTGATTTTTCCAAAGAAAGACTTTAATTCTTTTCTACTGTTAGGGGGTTCTATTTTTTATATGGCATTAACTCTATCAGGATCTATAGAAATCCCATCTTTTACTATAACATATCCTATATATTTCCCTTTAGTTACACAAAAAATTCTTTTCTTAGGATTGAGGGAAATTTCATACCTTCTACAATGTTCAAATACTTGTTGTAATGGCATTATATGATCTTCCCTGTATTTAAAAAACACAGCTAGATCATCCATATATATGATGATGCACTTACGTATGAGACCTTGAAATTCATGGTCTATAGCTCTTTGAAAATTTACTCCTATATTTATTAATCCAAAAGGCATTCTTTTTAAAGCAAAAATGGCCAACTTTATTGTGAATTCAATCTTCATCATGTCCTCCTTGTTTACAAGTACTTGATTATAACCTGAAAAAACATCTAAGAAAGACATCATAGTATAACCACTAAAAATTTGAATAACCTGGTCAAGGGAAGGTAAAGGATAATTATCCTTTTTTAAAGATTTGTTCAAATTTCTAAAATCTATGCATAATCTAATTTCTCCATTATTCTTTCTAACTGGTACTAAGTTAGCTACCCGAGTAGAATGTCTAACTGGAAACACTATATTTGCATCTAATAGCTTCTTGACCTTTGTATACATTAATGGTTCTAAAACAAGATTGATTATTCTTTTCTTCTATCTAAAAGGTTTACAATCTTGTTTTAATGGAATGGTATGGGTAATGAATCTAGGATCAAAGATCTTTAGGTATTCATAGGACCATGCTATAACATCTTTGTACTTGTTCATAAACTCCTTAGCCTTATAGATTTTATGTTTGTACAAGTTGTACCAATATTTACTAGCTGAGGCTGACTTTGAGTTCCTATGTTAGCTGCATTATAATCTTTCCCATTCACCTTGGAAACTTTAACAGTTTCAACTAGCTTATCTTGATCAAATAATCTTTCTAAGGCAATCATGCCTTTGAGAATTTGGTTGTCATTCAATTGTATCATCTTGTCATCAATATTGTCTTCATCAAGATAATTTTAATTGACCTCATCAATAATATGAGACTCAAATACTCTTGAGTTATTCATAAAATCAAGAATCTATTGATCGTCACTAAATACTTGTAAATTATTGACATTGTCTAGAACTAAGGGATATGGAACCAATTCAATGCTAAGTTTTTTTAATTTTAAATCTTGTTTTGGCATAAGATTGGATATAGCTAAAGCTATTTCATCAACAGACTGGTTCTCTTCCCTAGGGATTAAAACAATGTTGAAAGCATCAAAATATTCTCTCAAGTCTCATACTCTAAACTTATATTTCTTAAGATAAGATAATTTGCATTGGTATTTAATTATAATCTAATTGAATACTAGTTTATAATCACCATACACTAGTATTTATTTGACCTTATGTTTGATAGAAAATTACAATCCTAAGATTAATGCTTCATACTCTACCAAATTATTGGTGCAGGGAAACTAAAGTTTTTAAGAAGCATTGAATCCTTTTCCAAGGGGATTGATTAAAAAATTTCCTACTCTAGATCCAGATTTACATCTAACACCATCAATATATAATTTCCAAAATCTAGGCATAGCATGAGAGTCTTTAGAGTTACATACCTAAGGAGTATCAAGAATGTAGACTCCTAAATTAGAATTAACCATGTTGACCTTTTCATTAGTAGCATTGTATTCGGTAATCATGTGCTTCATCTTTGGTTCACTTTCAATTCTATTTTTATTGGGAACTCCCCTCCACGATAGCCACATATGAGAATATTTAGTTGACATTTATCCTTTTAAATATTTAGTCCAATCCCTACTAAGAAACATCCCATAAGCGTATAGAATATCCACCACTTGAATATCTATGAATTGTTGTATCCTTGGCTCTGAATCATATTTCATATTCACATTCAACAATTAAATAATTACTTTAACTCTTGATTTGTCTAATTGAGTTACTAATCTATCAGACTTAATTGGAGTTAAGCCAAGCTTTTCAAAAATACGTTTTGGCATAATATTTTTAGATGCACCTGAATATAACAAATAATTATGCAATTTTTTACTAAAAAATCTAATTGTTAGTAAGAAATGTGGAACCTCTACTTTTTTCTTATATATCACCACATTTGCATTTGTATCTTTCTATGATTTACTAGGCTTTTTACTTAGAGATTCTAAAAACAAGTCTCTTTATTTAGTTATTTGAGTAAATTCATGTAAAGTGATATTAGCTTTGATATTATTCATATCCTCAACTATATTATATACACTCCTATTAGAAGAACTAGATGAATCAACATTATTTCTACTGTTACTTCCCTTTGGAGGTTCTGGATTGTTATCTACTTTAAGATCAAGAGGAGTATCAAAGTTGTTTGGTGGAGTTGAACTAGACAATGGTTGCTTTTGTTCTCTATTCCTCAAAGGACAAGTCTTATTTATATACTATTAAAAAGCATGAATCTCCTCTGAAGTATCTTTAGGTTCATTCTCATCTTGGAATCAAAAGTCAAAAGTCTCCACCATAAGAGTTATGTTAGTAAATTTAGATGAATTTGAAGAACCAGATATACTTGGAGTATTATCTTTGTTAGATCCACCTTAAGATGTAGCTAACTCATCTTGAAATAATTCAAAATCATTACAAAATTTTATACAATCTAATTCAACATGCTTGGAAGTATTATGAACTCCGTAATAATCATCTAAAGTTACATTCCAAGAACATTATTATTTGCAAATGACTCATTGTTTTTGTTATTATTACCATTGTGAAACTATTTGTAGGTCTATTGAACCTATGATAAGAATAATTTAAGTTATAATTTTCCCCAGCATTTCCTACTTGTCTTTGCAATTGAAGAAAATTAGTCCTCAATTTTTTAATCATTTTCAATATGGAGTCATTTTCATTCTTAGGTGCCTTTGAATTGTGAACTTGAGTAGTAATACCATATATTATCACCATATCTCATTGATCTTATGGATGAGATCTATTTGTAGTGTTATTTAAGAATCATAGGTTCTAACCAGGATGAGCATCACTCAAAGGTAATTGATTCAACACTGGTGTTTGATTTAAAGTAGGCATGTATTGACTAGAATTTGGTATGACATTCAACATAGGAAAATTAGGATTGACATTGGTTATAACATATGCTAATTAACCTTGGGGTTATATTTGATCACTAATATTTATAGCTTCAACATAGGCTAAGGCTAATGTATTTATGACTCCAACATATCTTTTTAGAAATACAAAAGTCATGGGATATAAAGCATCCTTATAAATGTCTAAATCTAAAGCTTCATTAGGTCTATAGGGAGATATAGCTCTACTAAACATATTTTGAAATATAGAATTAAAAGCTATAATGGTTCACTTGAATCTCTATTCACAGTATTGAATTGTTGATAAAGGACATAAGGACTGATGACCTTTCCAAAATGATGAATAAAAATACTATTAAAATCATTCTAACTAATAATGTAATTCTCAAGAAGGTTAAGAAATTAATCATATGTTGCATATTTAAAAGTAAAATGAAATAATTTACAAGCACCATCTTCATGAACATTTAACAATCTCAAATCAACCTTAGAAGACTTGATATGTTCTTTAACAGTTACAACACCTGTAGGACTAAAATAAGGTAAATACTTCTCAATATTTATAGGTAAATCATGTACCTAACTAGGCACATTGATGGAAGATACATCTAACCATGCCATTTATTGATGAAGATTGAACACAGGAGCACCATGAATAGGTGAAGTAGGTTGAGATTTAGAAACCCTATTCTTAGCATTTATAGCTTGTAAATTCTGAATCCATTTCAAAATATGATGTATAAACCTTATCTTTACAAATAACAATGATTAAACTTATACGTTAAGCAAAATTTTCATAAATTCATATAGTTTTTTTAAAGAATAATTAGCTTTAACTGAATTAGCTTAAAAATACCTCCAAACTTATGAATATGAGTGCTCTTTACACTTCTAAGTTAAAATAAACATAAACTTGCAAAGAATCAACCAATCTCTAAACAAAATTGCTATCACTAACCTTGAACACATCAAATTCACAAAGCTTAAACTACCTTTGCAACAATTTATCATAGATCTTGAAAGAATATCTATCTTTAGCTAAATAAGCCTAAAGACTAGTCTAAAACCATGAATATCAGTGATCTTTACACAATTCAAGCTATGAAAACATAAATCTGCAAAGGATCAACTGATATTTGGATAAAATTCACTAAAATTATCTAAAATACTTCAAATTCAAAAAGCTTTAACATAAGGCCCTCCTTCTATCATAAGGAATTCACAAAGACTCTATTGCATGAGTAGTTTGTTGTGATCTTCCTGAGATCTTTGGTGGAATAGCGATAAAGCAATTAACTATTTCACAAAATGATAATATAACTAGTTGTTAGGAGCAACCATGGTCTTAAATCTTACTTTTGAAAGATGATAGTAATTTGAACTAAGTATAGTCAATTATGATCGAAACCTAAATTGTAAAGTCTAATCTAGCATGTATATTTATAATGAAAACTAAACTATAGTGATTTGATTAAAAAATGAGCAAAAGGAAGGGTAGGGCAGAGAAGAAAGGTATCTCTAATCTTTAGTCCAAACATTATGACAAATCTTAAATTTCATAAAAGACATGCACTCAAACCAATATATGACATGAAATAGCCAAAGGCACATATCTTATCATATACCAAGCAAATGTCTAAGGATTTTGAAACAATTTAAATAATAACTCAAATTCACTTTAAGGATTTACTTCCATAAGAAAATAACATTAGCACATCTTCAGTAAAATCAATGGAAATGAAATGAATATAAAGTATTTCAATCAACCTAGCATAAGCACAAATTGACAACTCTGCATTCACATATGCACATCTAAGATCCATGCAAGCAATTCAAATCTAAACATCAAACCAAATGTTTGAGGAAGTAACCATGATAAAAAAATACACAAACAAATATAAGACCATCCTTGAAGAATTCCCTTGCTTGCATTAATTCTCTCCAAATTTACAAATTAGTTTTTGCTCTAAAACTCCCCCCTTCTATACAAATGACAATACCCTTTTTTATAAAAGACCTTGAGGTATGTCGATTAGTCATATCAAATGATAATTGAATAAGTGTCAAGAACAAATATCCTTCTACAACATTCTATAATCATACACTTTACAAAATGAAATAGCCTATAAGCAATGTGCTTTACAAGATGTACATTCTTTTACAAAGTAGAATATTTTCTTTTCAAATGATATACATGTTTTTCTACAAAAGGAATTTGCTAAGTCAACAAATTTGACTTTGATAAGCTCCTCCAATTATAGTATTCTACTTTTGCTACTTCATCTTCATTGAATTATCATGTTGTTCATCAACCAGTCTGGAATTGATGATAGGTTCCATGAATAGTTCCTCTTCTTGGTCTGCCAAGTCTTTTAAATATTTGTTAGCCCTACCCATTACTTCCTTGATGCTTCTAGCATCACAAATTTTCTCCACTATAGATAGGATCATGTCCAAGATTATTTTATTATATACCCCTATAATTTCTTGTCTTTTATTCTTCACTTCTTGCATGAATTGATTATCCCTATGTTTGAAATCCTCATCAGTTATTAAGCCAATGGGATGGAGGGTAGTTGGGTCCTTGACCAAGCTACCCAATATATGCATGATTTGGTTCTCCAATTGATTAAAATCATTCAAAAGTCCCTTCATGCCTTTGGACCATTTGTTCATATCCTTGATCTTTTCTATCAATATTACCATAGCCATACTTAAATGAGCAAGTTTGACTATTTTAAATCTAATAAACTAGTCTTCTATCAATATGTTGATCAATTCCTTTACCTTATTGCTTGAATCCTTCCATTTATTGAATGTTGTACAGCCATGGAATGTTCTTCTATCAATATTTTGATCAATTCCTTTACCTTATTGCTTGAATCCTTCCATTGATTGAATGTTGTATAGCCATGGAATGTTACTTGTTCACCATGTCTTGTTTAGACCTTATAGCTTTCAAAAAGCTAAATGTGTTATAAATGATTACTTCAAACTTATTGGCAATATCCCATGGCACTGATAGGATAGACTATTCCTCTAAGTTCTTTTTGTGTTGCTTTATCCCTTTGATAGCAGTTTATAACATATCTGACTATGTTTGAGCCAACACCAAGACATTTTCTTCAAATTTTAGATCTTCAATAGGTCTTTGTCATTTCTCTTGGGTCAAATTAGTCAAGGGATCCACCTTTTGATATGTAATCTCTTCACCACCTTCCATGACTATTTTCTCAGTCACATGTGGAACTGGGACCTCTACCTATGATTCAACTAATTGACTTAGAGTAGCCAATCTCTTTGCTTCTTCTGCTTGTAGAGTAATGATCTATGGCTTCAACTCTTGTTGTATTGGGATGTTAGTAGCCTTCACCATAGCTTATGGATGATTAATAGTGGGAATATTTTCTAACCTTGGTTCAAAAATGAACCACTTAGAAATAGGTGGAACATATAATATGTTTTCTTAACTAAACAAATTGGATTCACTCAATGCTGGTGTAATAGTTACCTTTGGTTTCTTTGCATTTGAAATAATGGCCATCTCAACTTTCCTTTTAGGGGTGTTACTAAACATCAAGGCCAAGGAATTTCCCTTATCCTATTTGACTTCTTCAACCTTTACCTCTTCATCTGAATCTATCTCATAAGTCATCAATATAATCCTAAGTGCATCTTCAATGGATTCATTGGGATCCAATGCTATCATATGAATCTCCTACTGAGGTAGATCTTGCTCTGTTATTCTTAAAGTTACAGGAACTAATGAACTAGAAGAAATTTTATTTGGCCTTTTCTCTTCTAATCTATGCTATGTTTATACTTCTATTATGGTAAGCTTAAAAGAACCAACATTGATCAAATGATACTAATTAGGGCCTAGTTGCCACCTATCTTCCATTTTCTAGTCCATATTCAACCTGGACACAGGTCTTATGTTGTATTCCTTCAATATTCTAGTCACTTCAAAGTAATAGGATGTTGTTGTGTATATAAAATCAAATGAACTAGGCTCATGCTCATAAGGTATATTCAAAATACCCTTGATCTTCAAATGCTCTTTTACCCTCCAAGAAGGGTCCCATTATCTAAGATCATCTATTTATAGGTTAAAATACAACCTATGCTTTGATGTAACCTCAATATGGTCCCACTACCTGAAGATAGTCTTACCAATTGTTATGGGTAAAATGTGTAAGAGACCCTCTTCTTGGTTGTAAAAAATCAAACTATCCCATTGAAGATTTGGTAGGCCACCTCTTATTCTATTAATTTATCAGGTACATGGATTAGCAATTTAAGAGGGGCATGTTGAGTTCCTTCAATCCTTATAACTGTAAATTTAGGGTATAACCTTATGTATCCCATTGATTTAATAGATTTCTTAATCAAAGGGATAACTCTCATCATGGGAATTCTATCTATAGCTTCACTTAATGTAGGGTAGACACAATCACAAATGAACTGGATGTGATCCCTATACTTATATATGTGCAATTTAGAATAGTATTGGCATTTAGTTTGAGTACCATTAAGAGACCATTATCTCTGATTGGGAATCTTTGTGGTTACACATAGGGAATCTATTAGATAGGACATCATATAAAAATTAGTCCTCTTCTTATTCTTGATTGCATATATATGTCTACTTAGGGAGACATGCATTATCTCACCTAATGGAGGAACCATTATCTTTTCAATGATGAAGTACACCATGGGCACCCACATTGGATCTAAATAAGCTATAGTTGCACACCCATACAAATTGTTTATAATGGTCATGACCATCCTAACTCAAGGTCTAAACTGATTGATAGGAATTTTCTTAGTAGGATCCACAATAACTTGGTTACCAAATTCCAACCACCTAGCTAGGGTGTCCATCATGTTGTGTTTATTTATCCATAAATTAATGGAGGTTAGGTCAATCTGAGGCTTGAGAAATTTTTAGTAAAACTCAAATGTAATTGGGGATATGTAAATAATTTTATTTAGATTATGTATGGGACCAAGAACATCAATGTAATGAAGTACCTATGGTTTAGTAATTGCATAGTGAAGTTTAATCATCTAGATGGCCACAATGTCATCATAAATTCTCTTTGATGGGAGGATATTTTATTCTTCCTTGGTGATAACTAGCTAATTTTCAATTATCCAAAAAAAATTGGAGCAATTGTTATCCCCTATGTTCAAAGAAGAAACTACAAATTATATGTCCTTAAACACTCATCATTTGGCATCTGATGTCAAATATAGCTCAACTTCTTGATTTGAAACATGTTTATGAGTCACCATTGCTATAATTCTAATTGGATTATCCTTTTACACACAATATTTCAGCTCCTCTCGACTCAATCATAGTGAATTTAGAGACAATTAGAGATTTTTGTATATTCTAGGGATTTTAGAGGTTCACACAGAGCTTTAATGGTGGAAATCAAGTTCAAAATGTGAGCTTTGGAAACTTAGATTACATTTCGATTTCCCATTTATACTTTCTACATGCTCAGGTCCACAATAAATCCCAATATGACATGTTCTACCTATATGGCACTACCATGTCATGTTGTTCATTTATTTAAAACATGACCATTATCATTCTTGAACATGTGTCATTACCTCATGCAATCTTGAATCTTGATCAAATTCACATAGTTGATCTCTTAAGAAGTCTTCTAGCCTTAACTTTCATCATGACTATTTATTTTTAATTTGGGCTTACAATAGTGTGCCACTTGGTGGTTTCATGGGCTCTTTGTGTACCTTACAAACAATATCCATCACCTTAACACCTTTTTTCCATGTGGAAACTTTTCATGAAATCAAGGCCCATTGAATCTTTGACTCACTTCACATTATTGATCTTGATTAGCAAGATCAAACACAAGACATTGATCTTCATCTACAGGATTAAACTTACACTATTGATTTGCTAACTGCATGATCAAACATAGACCATAGATCTCCATCTTTATACATAAGATTGCACATAGGCCATTGATTTGTTTGATCATTCATCATGATTGTAACACTTATCATCTTATCATTCCATCTTAGGATCCTTGACTTGTTTAATTCATGCTCACCACTAGATATATTTTTTCTTGATTGGATATACTCCATTGATCTTGATCTTGACTTGTTGACCTCAAGTTTTGACATGGATCATTAATATTCTATCTGAGCTCCTGATATTTTTCCATTTGGTGATCTATCATTTAATTTATTCTTATGAATAATGAAATTGAATAAGGGTTCAGGAGATAAAAAACTTATCATAAACTTTAGACTAAGGTTTTAGGCATATTAATAAATATGTTTAAAACTTAAGATAAAATTTAAACTATGTTTAAAATATAATAAAATGTTCCCGCATAAATTTAAATCCCTTTCAAAATTAAACATAGACTAAAAAATTTAGACTAATTTTTTTAACAGCATTTAAACATGGATTTAATCAATCAATTAAGGACTAAGGTTAACAAAAGGGTCAAATTAGCATTAAAGCATAAAACCCTAAACATTATTCATTCAAATAGAACTCCATTAAACCTATAACATCAAAACACAAGAATCAAACATTAGCAACATTAGATAAAGTCAAAGAAAAAGATTATACTAGCATGTCAAATGAAAGCTAGAGTGAAACATGATGTTCAATAATGGACTCTGGTCAAATTTAATGTTTTATCTATAGAAAAAATTTACAAAATTTGAATAAAGGTCCTTAATTTTAGAAATGGGGGTATGTTGACCTCAACAAATGGTGAATTTTGGGAGAAACATTACAAAATGTTAAAATTTAGATACTCTTGTTTTAAACTAATAACCAGACTATTCATTCCACATGATCAAGTACCATCATTAAGATCAATTCATGATTAAAACAAGTCTTAAAAAATCAAAATTAGGCTCAAACATTAAAACTTATTCATGTTGTGTGTTTGATTTGATTCATTCACTAATTTCCATGAACCTTAGAGAATAACTTCTAGATTTCATGACCTTAATCATTAACATTGACTTATAACATATTTATATATTCATTATGAATCATGTTTTATGAAAAGGGAAGGCTTGGGTATTGCTCTGCTACCATCCAAGTGTCCATAGCCTTGATAGAGATACATTTAGCTCCATTCTAGGCCTTGTTCCACTACCAACCAAGCATCTATAGCCCTAGTGAAAGTTACCAGATTAACCTTTGTTCAAAAATCTCTTAGATTTTCAATAAGGCTCTTGTTTTTGTATTTTTTAGATATATTTAGCTTTCCAACAAAGGTTGAAAACCAAAATTAGCTAGTTTTTAGGATTTTTGTCAAATGTTTGATCTTCAGGAAATCATCCTTGGTCATAAAATTCATCCCAAGAAATAATGTTCTTTAAGTGATAACATGAATTTCTTCTAATATTTCAAACTTTCACTCAAGCATATGCAATCCTTATCAAAATTAGACTTAGATCAAAACAAGGTTTAAGATTTTAAGAAACAATTAATCTTGATATCAATCTTTACCAATTCCCCCAAATCATAACATCAATCTCATATCTCTAAAATACATGATCAATCAATATTTGAGAGTCATACTTGTGTTCTTGATTTAAGAAGTTACTTTGATCAACTACATGTATTAAAGATGGAAATTGTTTTGAAAAAGCCTTATTGAAAGTAGAGAATAAAATAAAAGAAAAAAAACACACAGCAAGCAAAATAGACAACAAGAAAACAAATATTTACAAACAAGGAACAAAAAAGGAAACTAATCTAAGCCCTATCTACACTAACACTAACTAGTCTTACAAATTTCTCCATGACTTAGAAAAGTGAACTCTTCTCCCTATAATTCTTTGAGCTTGAAGGTGTTATCTCTCAATGTCTCAATAATTTAATAAGGGCCAATCCACAAAGGAGTGAATTTCCCATGTTTTCCTTTTGGTTTTGAGGCTTTATCCCATAGGAGAAATAGGTCTCCCTACCTAAACACCTTAATATTTGAATGATTATTTAACCATATTTTGATTATGTTTTGATGTCTACTAAAGTTAGAAAATTATTCTTCCCTTGAATCCTCAATTTTTATGATGCCAAACAACTTTGAATTTGCATATTCTTGATCTTCTTCCATGTACTCATGTATGAACGGGTATGTTGGAAACTTGAGAGTAATTATAAATATTGATTCTTGACCATATACCAATATAAATGGTGATGATTTTAGAGCTTGTTTCACTCTAATTCTATCTTACCAAAGAGAATATTTAATAAATGTATGTCATGTTTTTGGTTGTTGGGCTGTAGACTTTTTGATAGATTTCATCAAGTTCTTATTAGTTGACTCTAAAACTCCATTATTTTGAGGGTAATGATTTCATGAAAACTTAATAATTATTTTTTTATCATAGGCCCACTCAATAATTTATATAAATATAATGGATGATCCATTGACACAAACTAATTATACTGGTATCCCAAATCTTGTGCAAATTTTCTCTTCCAAGAACTTGATTACATCTTTAGTTCTACATTGTTTAGTTGCTATTGCCTCTATCTACCTGGTAAAATAATCAGTAGTAGTAAGAATATATTTGTGTCCATCTAAATAATTAGGGTTAATTACCCCTACAAATTTAAAACCCCATTGAGTAAAAGGTTTGTCAATTAAAACTTGCTTCAATGACATAACTACTTTTGGTTCCTTCGTGTTGAAAATTTGACACTGATGACAATCTCTAACATGTTTATGTGCATCCTTGAAGATGGTTGGCCAATAATATCCCACACTTAGGATTTTATGAGCTATTATTTTTCTATAGGGGTGCGCACTCCCAAGTTTCTCATGAAAAGTACTCAAGATCTCAGTTACTTCTTCCTTTGAAACACATCTTAAGTATATTCCTTCATAATTTTTTTGAAGAGTACCCATAATTTGTCAGGAAATGTGTTGACTTGAGCCTCAAAGATATTATTTTTTCTCTTCTCATTCCTACAAGGTAAGAACCATTGATTATAAGATGATTAATTGCATCATACCAATCATTTAGTTAGAATTGTTGTTGATCAACCTGCATGACACTTAATTTAGGATCAGTGTTAGTAATTAATTAAATTAATCCTTGAGACCTTACCAACTTGGTAGTTTTCATCTGAATATCATACTCTTGGAGTATATACATCCATTTACCTCTTCTCTCTCCTAGTTCACATTGACTAAGCACAAGTTTAGTAGCAGGATCTGATAATATTGTATGCACTTTATTCCTAAGATTATAGTGTCTAAACTTTTTAACTACTTTAACTAAAGAAAATTATTGTTTTTCAATTAGAGAATATTTTAACTCATCATATTTAAATTTAATTCTCATAAATTTAATTAGTTGATCACATTTATCTATTTTCTATGTTTGAATAACAGCTATAGTATGTTCAGAAGCAAAAGAATAAATATAAAAATCTTCTATAAAATTAGAACTTATCAACACAAGTGCTTGTCCTATTGATTCTTTAATGCCCTTCAAGGCTTTATTTGTCTCTTCATTCCATATTACCTTATAATACTTCTTAAAAATTTCATTAGCGGCTTCACAATTTTTACAAATCCATACATGAACTTTCTTACAAATTTGATTTTCCCAAAGAAAGACTTTAATTTTTTTCTACTAATAGAGGGTTATATTTTGGATATGGAATTATCTCTTTCAAGATCTATATAAATCCCATCTTTGGTTATAACATGTCCTATAAATTTCCCTTAAATTACATAAAAAACACTTTTCTTAGGATTGAAGGAAATTTCATACCTTCTACAACATTTAAATACTTGTTGTAAATGCATTATATGATCTTCCCTATATTTAGAAAACATAGTTAGATAATCCATATGTATGATGATGCACTTACCTATGAGACCTTGAAAGGTATGGTCCATATCTCTTTGAAAATTTGTTCTGGCATTTATTAGTCTAAAAGGCATTCTCTTATAAGTAAAAGTACCCACTTTATTGTGAATGCGGTCTTCATTTTGTCCTCCTTGTTTACAAGGACTTGATTATAACCTGAAAAAGCATCTAAGAAATACATCATATCAAAACCAATAATAATTTTAATGATTTATTCAAGGGAAGGTAAAGGATAATTATCTTTTTTTGAAGATTTGCTCAAATTTCTAAATTCTATGCACAATCTATTTTTTCTATTCTTCTTTCTGACTGGAACTAAGTTATCTACCCAGGTAGAATGTCTAATTGGAAACACTATTTTTTCATCTGATATCTTCTTGACCTCTTTATATATTAATGGTTCTAAAAAAGGATTTACTAGTCTTTGCTACTATCTAAAAGGTTTACAAGCTTCTTTTAATGGAATAGTATGGGTAATGACTCTAAGATCAAAGATCTTTAAGTCTTCATAGGACCATGCTATAACATATTTATACTTGGTCATCAACTCTTTAGGCTCTCTATATCCTATGTTTGTACAAGATGTAGCAATATTTACTAGTTGGGGTTGACCTTGAGTTCCTATGTCAACTACATTATAATCTTTCCCATTCACCTTGGGAACTTTAATAGTCTGCAGTCTTTCTAAGGCAATCATACCTTTCAGAATTTTGTTGTCATTTAATTGTATCATCTTGTCATCAATCTTATCTTCATCAAGAGAATTTTCATTGACCTCATCAATAATATGAGACTCAAATACTCTTGATTTATTCATGCAATCAATAATATGTTGACAATCACTAAATACTTATAAATGATTGACATTGTCCATAACTGAGGGACATGGAACCAAATAAATTCTAAGGATTTTTAATTTTGAATCTTGATTTGTCATAAGATTTGTTACAACTAAATCTAGTTCATTAGTAGACTAGTTCTTATCTGTAGGGATTGAAATAATGTTGAAAGTATCAAAATATTCTATCAAATCCCCATTCTCTAAACTTATATTTCTTAAAATAAGATAATTTGCATTAGTGTTTTTTCTAACTTTATTGACTACTAGTTCAACATCACCATACACTAGTAGTACTTTGATCTTATGTTTGATAACAAATTACAATCCTAAGATTAATGCTTCATACTCTACCAAATTATTGGTGCAGTGAAACTAAAGTTTGTAAGAAGCATTGAATTTTTTTCTAAGGGGATTGATTAAAAAAATTCCTACTCCAGATCTAGATTTTCATCTAACACCATCAATATATAATTTTCAAAGTCTAGGTATATCATGAGATTCTTTAGATTTACATACATGAGGAGTATCAAGAGTGTAGACTCCTAAATTAGAATTAACCATGTTGAGATTTTCATTAGTAGAATTGTATTTAGTAATCAAGTGATTCATCTTTGGTTCACTTTTAATTTTAATTTTATTAGGAACTCCCCTCCATGGTAGCCACATGTGAGAACAATTAGTTGACATGTATCCATTTAAAGATTCGCTCCAATCCCTACTAAGAAACATCCCATAAGCATCTCAAATGTCCACCACTTGAATATCTATGAATTGTTGTATCCTTGGCTTTGAAGTAATCTACATATGCACATTTAATAATTCACTAATTAATTTAACTCTTGATTTATCTGATTGAGTTACTACTCTATCAGACTTAATTGGATTTAAGCCAATCTTTTCACAAATACCTTTTGGCATAATATTTATAGAGGCACCTAAATCTAAAAAATAGTTATGCAAGTTTTTACCAAAAACTCTAATTATTAGTAAGAAATATGGAACCTCTACTTTGTTCTTATACATCACCACATTTGCATTTGTAGCTTTATGTGATTTACTAGGCTTTTTGCTTAGAGATTCTAGTAACAAGTCTCTTTGTTCAGTGATATGAGTCAATTCATGTAAAGTGATATTAGCTTTGATCTTCTTCATATCCTCAAATATATTATATCCACTTATATTAGAACAAATGGATGAATAACTAGATGAATCACTAATCTTTGCAGCTTCAACATAGGCTAAGGCTAATGTATTTATGACTCCAATAGAGCTTTTCATAAATATAAAATCCCTAGGATCTAAAGCATCTTTATAAATCTCTACAGCTAAAGTTTCATTAGGTCTATAGATACCTATACCTCTACTAAACATATTATGGAATATAGCATTAAAATCTCTAATGGTTTCACTAGAATCTCTCTTCACAGTAGTGAATTGTTGATAAAGGACATAAGGATTGATGACCTTTCCAAATTGATCAATGAAAATAACATTCAAATCATTCTAACTAACAATTTAATTCTTGGAAAGGTTAAAAAGCCAATCATATTCTACATATTTAAAAGTAAAAGGACACAATATGCAAGCAACATCTTCATGAATAACATTTAACAATCTCAAAGTAGCCTTAAAAGACTTGATATGTTCTTCAGTGATTACAACACCTGTAGGACTGAAAGAAGGTAAATACTTATAGTATTTATAGGTAAATCATGTACCTAGCTAGGCATATTGATGGAAGATCCACATAACCATGCCATACCTTGATAAGGATTGAACACAAGAGCACCATAAATAGGTAAAGTAGGTTGAGATTTAGAAACCTTATGCTTACCTTTATATGCTCTTGCTTTCCTATGAATCTCCAAAGAAAGAGGAGGTAATCTTGTCTCAGACCTCAACCTAGTTCTTATTCTTGGTAGTTCCAACTTGTAAACTCTGAATCCTTTTCAAAATATGATGTATAAACCTTATCTTTACAAATAACAATGATTAAATTTATACGTTAAACAAATTTTGCACAAATTCATACAATTCTTTCAAATAATAATTATATTTAACTGAATTAGCTTAAAGATACCTCCAAAAATTTGAATATGAGTGATCTTTAAACTTTTAAGTTCAAATAAACATAAACTTGCAAAGAATCAACCAATCTTTGAACAAAATTACTATCACTAATCTTAAATGCATCAAATTCATAAAACTTAAACTAATTTTACAACAATTTATCATAAATATTCAAAGAGTATCTATCTTTAGCTCAATAAACCTAAAGACTAGTCTAAAACCATGAATATCAATGATCTTTACACAATTCAAGCTAAGAAAACATAAATCTACAAAGGATCAACTGATCTTTAAACAAAATTCACTAAAATTAGCTAAGATACATCAAATTCACAAAGCTTTAGCTTAAGGCCCTCCTTCTAGCACCAGTGAAACCTTGCCTGTTGATGCCTAAAAGTGTATCACAAGGTTTATAGAGTAATTAAAACACTTCTCATTTCTAGATTCAAATAATTAACTTCATGAGTAACTGGTTGTGATCTTCCCAAGATCTTTGGTGGAATAGTGACAAAGTAATTAACTATTTCAAAAAATGATAATATAACTGATTGTTGGAGCAACCATGGTCTTAAAGATTTCTTGTGAAATATGATAGTAATTTGAACTAAGTATATTCAATTATGATCAAAACCTAAAGTCTGACATCTAATCTAGCATGTATATTTACAGTGAAAACTAAACTATAGTGATTTGATTTTAAAAATGAGCAAAAGGAAGGGTAGGGTAGAGAATAAAGGTATCTATGATCTTTAGTCTAGACATTATGACAAAGCTTAAATTTCATCAAAGACATGCACTCAAACCATTGTATGACATGAAATAGCCAAAGTCACATATCCTATCATATACTAGACAAATGTCTAATGATTTTATAACAATGCAAATAAGAACTCAAATTCACTTTAAGGATTTGCTTCCAAAAGAAAATAACATTAGCACATCTTCAAGAGAAGCAATAGAAATGAAAAGAATCTAAAGTCTTTCAATCAACCAAGCATAAGCAAAAATTGACAACTCTACATTCACACATGCACATCTAAGATCCATACAAGCAATTCAAATCTAAACATCAAACCAGATGTTTAAAAAACTAACCATGATAACAAAAAACACAAACAAATATGAGACCATCCTTGCAGAATTCCCTTGCTTGAATTAATTTAATCCAAGATTATAAAGTAGTTTTTGATCTAAAACTCCACCGACTTCTTTACAAATGCCAATACCCATTTTATATAAGACCTTGAGGTATGTCAATCAATCATATCAAATGATAATTGAACAAGTGTCAAGGATAGCTATCCTTTTACAACATTCTAGAATCAAACACTTTAAAAAATGGACTAACCTATAATCAATGTGCTTTACAATATGCACATGATTTTAAAAAATAGAATATTCTCTTTTCAAATTATATACATGTTTTTCTAAAAAAATAATATGTTAAGTCAATAAATTTAACTTTGAGAAGCTCCTACACTTGTAGTATTCTACTTTTGCTACTTCATCTTCATTGCCTTATAATGTTTTTCATCAACCAGTCTAGAATTGATGATAGGCTCTATGAATAATTCCTCTTATTGGTCTACCAAGTCTTTTAAATCTTTATCAACCATGCCCATTTCTTCTTTGATGCTTTTAGCATCACCAATTTTCTCCTCTACAAATAGGATCACGTCCAATATTCTTTTATTGTCTATCCCTATAGTGCATTGTCTTTTATTCTTCACTTCTTACATGAATTTATTAGCCCTATGTTTGAATTCCTCATCAGTTATTAAGCCAATGGGACTGAGGGTAGTTGTATCCTTGATCAATATCCCCAATAAATACTCCATCTGGTTCTCCAATTACTTAAAATCATTCAAAATTCCATTCATATCCTTGATCTTTTCTACCAATATTACCATAGCCATATTTAAATGAGCTAGGTTGACTATTTTAAATCTAAGAATCTAGTCTTTTGTCAATATGTTAATCAATTTCTTTACCTTATTGCTTTAAACCTACCATTTATTGACTTGTTGCATGGATATGGAATGCTACTTGTTCACCATGTCTTTTTTAGATCTTATAGCTTTCAAAAAGTTGAATGTGTCATAAATGATTACTTCACACTTATTGACAATATCCCCTGACATTGATACGATAGACTATTCCTCTAAGTTCTTTTATTACTTTATCCCTTTGATAGTAGCTTGTAACATATCATATTATGCTTGAGCCAACTTCAAGACATCTTATTCAAATATTGGATCTTCGTCAGGTCTTTTTCCTTTCTCTTGGGTCAAATTAGTGAAGGGCTGCACCTTTTGATATACAATCTCTTCAACACCTGTCATGACTATTTTCTCAATCACTCTTTACAAACCAAAAATATTTTGATAATAATTGATCCTAACTAAATATTGGGTCACATGTGGAATTGAGACCTCTACTTTTGATTCAACTAATTGACATGAAGTAGCCAATCTCTTTGCTTCTTCTTCTTGTAGAGCAATGATCCATGGCTTCAATTCTTACTATATTGGGATGTTAATAGCCTTCACCATAGCCCATGGATGAAGAATAGTGGGAATATTTTCTAACATCAATTCATAAATGAACCACTCAGGTAAGGTGGACCATATAATATGCTTTTTTCACTAAACAAGTTGACTTCACTCAAAGGTGGTGTAATAATTACCTTTGGTTTCTTTGCCTTTGGAACAATGGCTATCTCAACTTTTCTTTTAGGGTTGTTAATAACCATCAAGTCCAAGGACTTTCTCTTATCTTGTTTCACTTCTTCAACCTTTGCATCTTCATTTGAACTATATCATAATTCATAGATAGAATCCTATGTGCATCTTCAACAGATTCATTGGGATCCAATGCCATCATATAAACCTCCTGCTAAAGTAGATCTTGTTTTGTTGTTCTTGAAGTTCTAGGAACTGATGAAATAGAAGAAATTTCATTTGTCCTTTTCTTTTATGATATATGGTCTTGTGTGTACTTCTATTGTGGGAAGCTTAGAAGAACCAACATTGATCAAATGATACTGCCTAGGGCCTAGTTGCCACCTATCTTCCATTTTCTCATCCCTATTCAATGTGGACTCAGGTCTTATGTTGTATTCCTTAAATCTTCTAGTCACTTCAAAGTAAGAGGATTCTATTATGTATATAAAATCAAATAAACTGGGCTCATGCTCATAAGGTATATCCAAAATACCCTTGATCTTCAAATGCTCTTTTACCCTCCCATAAGGGTCCTATTGTCTAAGATCATCCATCTATAGGTTAAAAGACAACCTATGCTTTGATGCAACCTCAATATGGTCCCACTGCCTAAAGATAGTATTACCAATTATCATGGGGAAACTATGTAGGAGACCCTTCCTCTTGGTTTTACAAAATCCATCTATCCCATTGAAGATCTAGTAGGCCACCTCTTGTTCTGCTAATTTATTAGGTACATAGATTGGCAATTTGAGAGGGGCATGTTGAGTTTATTCAATCCTTATAACTATATAGTCAGGGTATAACCATATGTCTCCCATTGCTTCAATATATTTATTGATCAAAGGTCTAACTCTCATCATGAGAATTCCATCTATAGCTTCACTTAATATAGGGTAGACATAATCACAAAATAGTTGGATGTGATCTCTATACTTATAGATGTGCAATTTGGAATAGTATTGGGAAATGATCTGAGTACCATTTAGAGACCATTATCTCTGATTGGGAATCTTTGTGGTTTCACATAGGACATCTATTATATAGGACATCATATAAAAATCAATCCTCTTATTATTCTTGATTGCATATATTTGTTTGCTTAGGGAGATATTCATTATCTCACCTAATGGAGGAACCATTACCTTTTCAATGATGAAGTAAACCATGGGTACCCACATTAGATCTACATAAGTTATAGTTGCACACCCATTCGACTTGTTTAGCATGGTCATGACCATATTAACTCTAGGTCTAAACTGATTGACAAGAATGTTCTTAATAAGATACACAATAACTTGGTTACCAAATTCCAACCACCTAGCTAGGGTGTCCATCATGTTGTGTTGTTTTGCCCATGAATTAATGGAGGTTAGGTCAATTTGAGGCTTGGGAAATTTTTATTAAGAATCAATGTAATTGGGGATATGTAAGCAATTTTATTTATAATATGTTCATTAATTAGCATACCCTTGTCTATCTTAGATGTTTTGAAAATGGGATGAAGAACTTTAATGCAATGAAGTACCTCTAATTTAGTAGTTGCATAGTGAAGTCTAATCATTTAGATGGCCACAATGTCATCATAAATTCTCTTTGATGGATCTTTTATTCTTCCTTGGTGATAATCAAATAGTTTTCAATTGTCCAAAATAATTTGGAGTAATTGTTATCCCCTATGTTCAAAGAAGTAGCTAAAAATTTTGTGTGTCCTTGAACACTCATCCTTAAGCATCTAATATCAAATATATCTCAACTTATTTATTTGAAACATGATTATGAGTCACAATTACTATAATTCCAATTGAATTATCTTTTTCTACACAATATTTTAGCTCCTCTCACCTTAATCATAGTGATTTCATAGACAATTAGGGCTTTTTTTATGTTTTAGGGTTTTTGGAGGTTCACACAAAGCTTTAATGGTGGCAACCAAGTTCAAAATGTGAGATTTGGTGAATTAGATTAAATTTGGATTTCCCATTTATATGTTCCACATTTTTGGGTCTACAATATCTCCCATTATGATATGTTATGCCTATGTGGCACTTCCATGTCACACTAATCATTTATTTAAAATGTGACCATTATCATTCTTGGACATGTGTCATCACCTCATGAAATATTAAAGATCAATTAAATTCACATCATTGACCTCTTAATAATTCCTCTAACCTTGACTTCCACCATAGCCATTGATTTTTTAATTTGGGCTTACAAGAGTGTTTCACTTGGCATCTTTGTGGGCTCTCTGTGTACCTTAAAAATAGTATCCATTACCTCAATGCCTTTTTACCACATGGAAATTTTTTGTGTGATCAGGTCCTTTTGAATCTTTGAATCAATTTACACCATTGATATTGCTTATCAAGATTGAATTTGAGACATTGATCTTTATCCATGGGATTAAACTTGCATCATTAATTCGTTGACTGCATGATCAATCATGAACTGTAAATCTCCATCTTTATACACAAGCTCACATGTAGGCCATTGATTTTCTTGATCATTCATCATGATTTTAACACTTTTCATATTAGTGTTCCTTCTTAGGATCCTTGACTTATTGACTTGATGCTCATTGCTGGATCTACTTTGATTGATTAGATGTGTTCTATTGATCTTGATCTTGAATTATTAACCTTGGGCTTCAACATGGATCATTGATATTCTATTTGAGATACTCAATTTTTTCCATTTGGGGATCTGTCATTTAATTAATTATTGTGAAAAATGAAATTGACTAAGGTTTTGGGAGTATAAAAAACTTACCATAAACTTTAGACTAAGGTTTTAGGTGTATTAATAAACACATTTAAAACTTAGAATAAAATTCAAACTAGGTTTAAAATATAATAAAATGTTCCCACATAAATTTAAATCCCTTTCCAAATAGAAATTATACTAAATTTTTTAAATAATATTTAAGCATGGATTTAATCAATCGACTAAGGACCAAAGGTTAACAAAAGGGTCAAATTAGCATTAAAGCATAAAACCCTGAACATTGTTCATTCAAATGGAACTCCATTAAATTTGTAACATGGAAACACAAGAATTAAACATTAGATAAATTCAAAGAAAGATTATACTAGAATGTCAAATTTAAGCTAGAGCAAAACACTATGTTCAATCATGGACTCTGATCAAGTTGAATGTTTGATCTATAGCATAAATTTTTAGAATTTGAATAAGGGTCCTCATTTTTAGAAATGGGGGTATATTGACCTAAAAAAAAGGAACTTAAAATATTTTTATATCCTTTCCCAAAGAATATAGATAAGGAGGTAGGGGGTACATCATAAGTTCACTATACATACTAGGCTCATCCACTACCAGCTTCCTATCACACAGTTACATAAGAGACACATCGATTGTATAACATTATTGGCATGTATCACACTGCTGTGACACCTCTACCACTTATCACATTTTTAGAGTAGGATATTGTGGATGCTGACACATATTTACATGTGATATTCATATGAGCATATATATGCCACCATCCTATTCATAGTTTTATGGTTGACAAAGGGTCAAGCATAAACATGTACACCATGACACTTTTACAACACTTGGGTTACATAGAGTGGGATACGTTCCCCATAGATACATTCATTAATGGTTTTAGTGGGCATGTTTAAAGTACCATTGGGTATATTATGCTTTCATTATAGGTTGGACCATTACACATAGCCACTCAATTCCTAATAGTATCTAGTGTGAGTGTATTTGACATATTATTGGGTAAGCCATGGCTACAATAAATCCAATTAATCCCATATATATTACATTGATGCCTCAAGTATATACATGTTAACCAGGTGGTTAAGATTAATGGTGTCCCATATGTGTATCCTCCTCCCATCCCACAAGTAAATCCAACACAGATTATAGTCACACTTCTATCACCAACACTAGTTACAGTTCCATCATTGTTATATATTGCATGGTTATCAGTTATAGTAGAGAGTATACTTATGATGTATTTATCACATTTTTAAATAGAATCCTAAGATCAAGCTAGGTCTAATTTTATGGTATCTACATGCACACATACTCTCCTTTAGACACCATTATTAGAGAGACCATTTCATCAGATATATGTCATAGATTCTAGAGGACCTTCCTATAGCTAGTTTACATTGACATCAATTATATTAAGGTCTAGGGGTTCTTAGCATAGGTAACCTACATCATCTACATCTTCTAGTTCTACCATATGGGTCCCTAAGACCCTATAGTTCACAAGGCATCACAGACAATGCCACTACATCATAACATCACTACTCAAGCAACTTCAGATTTAGATTATACAACACATAGATCATGGGCTCACAGTTTCCATTTCATAGCACACACATGATCATAATTATTTTATTAACAAATTAGTAGAGATGGTGAGTCTCCCATGTGATTCATTGGTTAGTATGGTTCCTACCCTTGTACATACTTCCTTCTCTCTCTCACTTCTTGTACATGGTTTATTTTCATTTGCTTGTACATAGATTATACTAAAAAAACACAAAAATAATTTAACATGTAGAAATTAAAAAACATTCAAATATTTTACAAACATAAAACTTTTATAGATTGTATGCATTTTTATGTTTATATTTCTACTACTTTTTAGATATTTCATATTGTTAGCTATCCCTAGTATATTCAGTTTTATCATACACATATGCTTTACTTATTCTTGTTGAGGGCTTGTAGATTCTAGATAAGAATTTGATCCACTACACTGCCATCTATAATATACCCACTGGGGGCATTTACATTGATCTAGGTTTATACATTGATACATCCACCCACTTGGGGATATCTCTTACATAATTGATAGAGCTAGGTTTTATCTTTGCATACTATAAATTCTAGTTTACACATTGATTTATCTTGATATTTATCATTGCTCCTCATTGCTCAAATTATTTTTCCAACTATCACTAGTTAGACTCAGTATATATGCATCCTAGAATATACATAGATTTATATTACACATTTATACATGCTTTCATTTCTAGTTCTTAGATTAGACTTGAATGTGTTTCATATGCTTCTTTCATCTTCGAGGGAATTTGAATAAGCCATTGTTTTTTAGATTCTACACCACTTCTTTATTTGTGCCTTGGACATGTGCACATGTCCTTTGTGTGTGCTCTTTATTGTTTCTATATGCAGACATTTGAACATGTCCTTCTTTGTGGCTCTATGCCAAATTGTTTTTTATTTGAGTATGTGGACATTTGAACATGTCCTTGTATGTCTTCATTCTAAAATTTAGTGACATGTTACCATGTCCCTTTTATTGTGTCCCCTTGGCCTACCTTTTGGGTACCTCATGTGTTTGTATGTTTGCTTCCTTGTATGCTTCTACACCATGACACTTGTATTTGTTTGTTACACACACACCAATTTTTTATGCCATGAGGGACTGCATGCATCTCTGATTCCTACTTGGGATCCATGATGGACATCATGCCCCATCCCCCTAGGTAGTTACTCAGACTGTTCTGCTATATACATTACTTATATATATCTTGACACCCTTATGTAATGATAGATTAAAACATACATCTTAAATTTCCTAATTATGCTCAAATACCTTTACATTCTAATGTTATGTTTTTACATTATATTGAAATATCATGCACATGCTCTGGCTAACACATTTTGTAGAGATACATCTTTAGAGGTAGTTCTTACACATGTTTTATAACTACCCTTAAAAGAGGGGGCATTCACAGGGGTTTGTCACAGAGATTAGGCACCTATATTATTTTTCATAGATGCATTTTAGCACACAAGATCAATTTTAGATATCAGATTCAGGGCATCTAAACATAAATTTAAAATTCAATCTAGATCATTCAAAAATCAAACCTATCAATCATTGGCACCCAAATTAGAACACTAGTGCCACAGGGTATTACTATCCATTATAGGGTGCTACTATCAAGTATCCTTATCTTTAGGACAATATAGATCATTTAGATCAGTACACCAAGTACAATACATATTTATATAGATACAATCACATGTTTAGTAGTTATGTTTAGATATAGCTTAGATATATTCATTTCAGATCAGATTCATACCAGTTTCTCATATTTGGTGGCATCATGCACAACATAATCACTCATACATTCAGATCATTTACACAATTTTAACTATTACATGAGTCAAATTCAGTATACTCAGATACCATATTGGGGGCATGTGTAGAGAACATAGTTTTCATACACTCAGCTTCAAACAGGTTGATCAGAAGGAATGGAAAAATCCATGTCATTCTCTATGGTGTATACACTTTTTATCACATTCTAGGTTGTCACTAGATTCATGACTTACTCCATCTACATTGGTTGGAATGCTTGAGTGGCCCAGCACCAACTAATATATTTGAGTGGCCATAGAGCTGAATACATAGTTAGATTTATTAAGTTATATATTTTTAGCACTTTATGTAGTATAGTTATAGTTTCATCTACTTCACACAGGGGTAAATGATGAGTTCATGGCCTAATTGAGTTCTTGATCCACCTACATGAGAGGGTTAGATAGACTCATAGTCTTACCTAATTTATTCATAGAGATCATGATTCACTGAGCAGGGTTGGGCAATGATGGAGTTAAAACTAGATTGAGTTTTTGAGCCACCCACATGAGGATTTAGCAAGCCATTAGCTTAGTTCAAGATATTCAATGATATGATCACTATACGCATTCACACACATAGGTTGTCACTAGGTTCATGCATTGGTTCACATACCCATTACAGTGTATTCATTCTTTTCATCTCTCTTTACTCAACTTTACTTAGTTACATTTATTCAGCATAGTCTTTTGCTTTTGATTATCTTTTAAATAAGGATTTATTTTTGCATGTTTCATTGTAAGACATTGCTTTGGATCATGTTCCACATACACAAACCCAAATTTTCTTATTAAAAATTAGCACATGGATTCACTTCCAAGGTAAGTTTGGGTATGCTTGATTTTCCTTTATACTAGTCATTTCACTTTGCTACATTACTAGCATAAAATGTGGGGGGGAAATGTAATCACCTAAAAGTGGTAATTGGATGCTAAGAGTGTCGCTTGAGTTAATGTATTCCTAAGCTATCCATAGACCTATCCTTGAGCATTAGACTTCATTTTTAAATCAATTATCAATCCAC